>JAGKTI010000684.1:64901-75057 GCA_018397915.1 Birgus latro | reverse complement strand
ATCCTTCTCATCACTCGTTCCTTAAGCACCATGTCACAAATGTGTATGTGAAAAATGGCTCCCAAGAAACAAGCAAAGAATAAAAGCAATCATTCTAAGCCAGAGAGAGAGAGCATAAGGTGTTATCATTGGCAGAGAAAATAGAGATTTTAGATGTGTTTAAAAGTGGAATATCGTTGGCTGAAGTCAGGTCAGACTAGATTCACAGCTTACCTACAGTGCCACCATGCATCTCATTGCCTTACCACATTGGCACTGTAGGAACTGCATTACAATCATTGTCGTCGTCATACAGCTATCATTGTCGTCTATGCAGCAATCATCATTGTCATATAGCAATCTTCATCATTGTGCGAAGGTTATGAAGTCTTTTGGTGAGTATTAATATGTATTTGTAATATTTTAAAATATGGTTTTATTTTTTCAGGGATGTGCTTAGCTTATGTGGAAATAATATGCCATTTTGTGGTGATGACTTCAGCATCCGCAGAATTTGCCTTCCGCGAGGGTCTCTGGAACCTAACCCCCACGGATACTGTGTATATTTATATACTGTATATACTTATATATACAGTAATCTCTCTACTCTCCGGACGACCACTATCCGATTACCTTACTGTTCAGACATCGTAGGCTGATGGTTGAAACCCCAAAATGCCCAAAAATTGCAAAAAAAAAAAAAAAAAAAAAAAAAAATTTCGACCGCGTCAGTTTGAATTTCCCACACGTGCCGACCAGCTCCCTTCCCGCGCTTCCCCTTCCTGCTAGTTGTCTCTCAACTCTCGTGAGGAGTGAACAGTTGTCGGATCGTTTGCGGTATTTTCATTTTTGTTTAAACAGTCATAATTCACAGTTCTAAGGATTAAGTGTAGTTAAACACTGGATTACTGGACATGCTTCAAGAGCATCTATGACCACTGTAAAAACCTTAGAGGTGGGGGTAGTATTCGTTAACAACCATCATGGACATGTAAGTACAGTCAACTGCTAATTATTTTCCATAATCACTTCTAAATCCTCATTCTCTGGTTACATTTTATTTACTTCATGCTTTGTGTCCCATATTTGAGTGCATAGGCTGTGAAAAGGTGATTTTCTCAGTAATAATCATGTATCTTCCTTATGTTCATTATGTAGTCAACTGGCGAACACCTATGCCTTACTCACCTCAAAATCATCATTTTTTGGTTAAAATTCAATTAATTCATGCTTTGTGTCCATTATTTATGTGAATGGGGTCTTAAATAAGTGCTATGCATGTCCGGTAGGGAGGTAGGTAGGTGGTTTTCTGATTTAGGTTAGGTTAGGTTAGGGTCAAGAACAACCAGTGCTGTTGGTGAACAGTGAACACCTTTGCCGTACCTAACTCTTAATAATCATTTTTCTGGTAACAGTTTATTTATTTGATGCTTTGTATCCCATATTTTAGTACATAAGATGTGAGAAATGATGATTTTCATAGTGATTGCCACATCCGATACTTACTTACAGTAAGCTGCCAACTCGTGAACACCTATGCCTTACTTACCTCAAGTTCACCATTTTTGGGTTAAAATTCAATTAATTCATGGTTTGTGTTCATTATTTAATGCATACGATGTGAGAAAGGGTGATTTTCATAGTGATTTCCATGTCTGATACTTACACTTGCTGGCAAGTTGTGTGTACCTATGCCTTACTCACCTCTAAATCATTTTTTGGTTAAAATTCAATTAATTCATGCTTTGTGTGCATTATTTATGTGAAAGGGGACTTAAATAAGTGCTGTGCATGTCCGGTAGGGAGGTACGTAGGTGGTTTTCTGATTTAGGTTAGGTTAGGTTAGGGTCATGAATGACCATTGCTGGAGCTTCAGGGCCACTATCCGGACAAGACCACTTTCCGGTCATGCCTTTGGCTCTATTATATCGGATAGTGGGAAGATTACTGTATACAGTAATCCCTCCATTATCCGATGCAATAGAGCCAAAGGCATATCTGAAAATTGGTTCTGTCCTGATATTGGCCCTGAAGCTTCCGCACTGGTACTTTCGAACCCTAACCAAACCTAACCCAGAAAATCACCTACCTACCTCCCTACCGGCCATGCATAGCACTTATTTAAGACCCTATTTACATAAATACTGGACACAAAGCATGAATTAATTGAAATATAACCAGAAAATAGTGATTCAGAGGTGAGTATGGCAAAGATGTTCACCAGTTGAGAGCATAGTGAACGTAGGTAACAGACATGAAAATTACTATGAAAATCACCTTTTTCACAGCCTATGCACTCAAATATGGGACAAATATGGGACACAAAGTATGAAATAAATGAAATTTAACCAGAAAATGATGATTTAGAGGTGAGTATGGCAAATATGTTCATCAGCTGACAGCATGGTGAACGTAGGTAACAGACATGAAAATCACTATGAAAATCACCTTTTTCATGGCCTATGCACTCAAATATGGGGCACAAAGCATGATATAAATAAAATCTAACCAGAGAATGAGGATTTTGAAGTGATTATGGAAAATATTTGGCAGTTGACAGTGTACTTACGTGTCTGTGGTGGTTTGTTACGAATATTACCCCATCTTTAAGGCTCTGACAGTGGTGAAAATGCTCTTGAAGCACATACAGTAATCCAGTGTTGTGCTGCACTTAATCCTTAGCACTGTGAAATATAATTGTTTAAACAAAAACGAGCACGAGTGCCAACCATCCTGACGATCGTTTACTCACGATGGTAGTTGAGCGGGAACTGGGGAGGGGAAGGAAGCTCTGCACGCCAAGTTCAAATTTCTGGTGAAAAAAAAAAATCTGATTTTTCCTTTTTTCTTTGGGGGGGAGGGAAAGGCCCGGGCTCAAAATGTCTGTCCGGATATTAAAGAGAATACTTATATATATATATATATATATATATATATATATTCAGTAGGTGCAGAAAGTATTGACGCTTTTTTGCCGACGTCATTCTTTTTCGCGTTAAGTGAAGTAGGGTCAATACTACCCTCCCCTGTGATGCGAAATGAGCTGACGCTTTTTCAACAGGAGCTGGCAACCCTGCTTGATAGGTTTGGCACCACAGGAGCAGGCTCAATAATGTTTGGGCAGCCACAGGAGGAGGATTATCTCTGTGTGTGATGCACCACGAGGGCATGTTTTGACTCAAATAACACAGTTATTTGGTTACCTACCACATTCTTATCCTGCCTAAAGTAACCACAACCAAGGACAAATGTGTGGAAGTGATTACTTTATACAAAGCTGGTCACAAACTCCTATTTATTGCAAATCAGATGGTGTTAGACTGAGGACAGTGCAGAGACTGGTGAAGCGGTTCAAGGACAGTGGGGAGGCCATTCCTCCCACTCCACTTCTCAAGCCTGGGAGACCTCGTAAGACAACCTTCAGGACCCGTCAGCTGATCTCAAGGCAAGTTAGCAAGGATCCAAGGCTAACAGCATGGGATTTAAAAGAAAGGAACCCACAGTTGCTGGCAGATGTGTCTGTCAGAAGTGTGCAGCAACTGTTGCATGACGATCAGGGCTACAGGAGTTTTTGTGCTAACTGCACTTCAGAAGAAAAAGAGAGTAAATTTTTGTAAGAAATATCTTGCCTGGAGTGAGGAGCAATGGAAAACTGTGCTTTGGAGTGATGAGTCAACATTTACTGTCACTGGTACCCCTTCATCACGAGTGTACCGCAAACCAGGCAGTGACCCCCTGGATCCTAAGTACACTTCCAAGTTTGTTAAATACCCAGCCTCACTCATGGCTTGGGGCTGCTTTACATATTATGGTGTTGGTGAGTTGGTAATTCTACCTGCAAATGAAAAAGTGAACCAGAACAATTATTTGGAGCTATTATGTGATGTTTTAAGTGACTCTTTTGATAAAACCAAGGCAAGAGTATTTATGCAAGATTCTGCCCCTGCACATGTTGCAAAGTCAGTGAAACAGTGGCTAACAGACTGTGAGGTTCCCTTTATTCGAGATTGGCCCGGAAACAGCCCAGATATCAATCCCATTGAGAATTTATGGGCGCACATGAAGCGGCACTTCATCTTTGCCTAAACTTGAGGCTGCAGTCAAGCAGCTATGGAGCAGTTTTAGTCCGTCTGTTCTGCAAAACTACGCCATCAGTCTCCCCAGACGCCTTAAGAAGATAATAAAGGTGAAGGGGAATGCCAGTAAATACTAAATTCAATGGTGAGTGTTAATTTATTTGTTTCTCCTTGCTAACCACAAGAATGTTTTCTTTTTTTAAGATGGCGTCAACACTTTCCGCGCCTACTGTATATATATATATATATATATATATATACTGTATATGATTGTCTCAGATTTTTTTGTATGCTGTACTACTTGCAAATACTGGAAAAAAACTTGGTAGAGTAGTGCATAGTTTTGCTGATATCTATGAACGTCGTGCCTTGAGAGTAAATGTAGAAAAGAGCAAAGTGATGGTTATTGAAAGAGAAGGTGACTCCCGGTGCAAGGTTACAGTAAATGAAGAGAGACTGGAATTGGTGAAAGAGTTCAGTTACCTAGGTACAGTGATAGAGAAGAGAGGAAATATGCAAAAGAAGTGGAAAGTAGAGTGATGCAAGGAAGGAAAGTAGCTGGTGCAATGAAGGCCTTGATGAGAAACAGAGGCTTGAGTGTTGCAGCTGCACGAGGCTTACGTGAAGGAGTGTTAGTGCCAACTTTAATGTATGGATGTGAGACCATGGTGTAGCATGAAAATGAGAAATCAAGAGTGAGAGCAGTGGAGATGGGACTGCTGAGGAATGTAAAATACCCCCTCTGATACCAGTACACCAGTCCTGTGTGAGACAGCCCTAGTATGTATTCAACATGGACTGTGGGTGTTAGTACCGAAGTGGTGACATGGAGAGGTGTATGGTATGTAAGAGGACTACTGGGTCTTGGGAGCAGGCTGTGAAGCCTATGCCGAAAGTATTAAAAAAAAAATATATGAAGGTAGATATGGTGGATGAGTGTGTGAGGAAGAGAGGTGTGGAAGTTGGTGAAGCTAAGGGACCGACAAGAGACCAAGCTTGTTGGATGAATTTTGTGTGGAGAAGTGCATGACCAGGGTTTTGGCACCCCTTTTTAACTTGACAGCGTTCAGATTGACTCTGTCGGATAGGTATACAGAACGTGGTGAAACCTTTTGACCTATCAGATGGAGCCAGGATTTTGTGGGCCAGAATGATGAGTGAATGGAAGCATGGCCTATTGAATTGGGCAAACTTTGGCTGTCTGGATGCTGCTACTCCTCACCCTGCCTTAGGGTGGGAAAGGAGGTCTGGATGATGGTGATGATGATGATAATGATATTTTAAAATTATAAATTAATTGATATAGTCAGTCTTTTACAAAAGTATTGGCCTTTCAAAAACATTAAAAGTTTCCAAATGTACCTACTATGTCTGAGACTGTTTAGTAATATACCATGAAGTTGTAGTGAAAAAGGATGTTAACTAATGGCAGCTTATTAAGACTTACTGTTTGTTTTATAGGTTCAGCTTATAAAAAAATTACGAGAACTGCTACATGAATACGACGAATGCCAGAAACGAGCCCAGAACGAGGAACTGAGGAGACAGAGGCTGGCGTTTGTTAATGTCTCGCTGTCCAATGTGTTACCCTCGGGACTGGAAGGGAAGAAGAAGAAGAGGAGGAAGCACAGAGAAGAGGGAGAGGAGGAAGAGGAAGATGAGGAGGAGGATGAGTCAGGCTCGGAATCTGACAGTGACGTGAGTTATCTTTGTTGTTGCAGGTGAGGTTTGTAGAGTGACATCACAATTCTTGTAATTGTAAATGTGCATTTTACATCCATCCATCCAATCCTGTGTTTCCCCATGAGAAGCGTAGGAGCCTGGGGCTAGGCAAGTTGGTCCTGACATTTAAGTACTTTAATGAATTGTTGAACATGGAGAATGAAAGTAATGCAAGTATAAGTGGATGGGGAATGGCTGGAAGAAGGAGGTATGTGAGAAGAGAGGAAGAAATCAGGAGGATGGAAGTTGTGGAAGCATGAAGAAAGTTAAAATGGGGAAAGCCCCAGAAATTGATAAAGTGTATGGTGAAATGCTGAAGCATGGGGAAGAGATAGTAGTAGAATGGATGTGGAAGATGGGCAGATTGGCTTGGGAGGAGGGTAGAGTCCCGGAGGATTGGGGGTCAGGTGTAATTATTCCCCTGTACAAAGGAAAAGGGGAAAAAGAAGTGTGTGGTAATCATAGGGGCATTTGTCGTCTTAGTGTAATAGGAAAAGTATATGGTAGGATACTTATTGACAGAGTTAGGGAAATAACAGAGGAATTAGTTGGAGAAGAACAGGGAGGTTTTAGGAAGGGAAGAGGTTGTGTAGATCAGATATTCATTCTTAGATCTTTAGTGGAAAAGTTTCTAGAGAAAGGAAAGAAGTTGTATGCTGCCTTCATGGATTAGGAGAAAGCTTATGACACGGTGGATAGACGAGGATTGTGGAAAGTATTAAGAGTATATGGAGTAGATGGGAAGTTGTTGAAGGCCGTGAAGAGTATGTATGAGGGTGCTAAGGCTGCAAAGAGTGTGGACAGTGAACTGAGTGAATTTTTCTGTTTGAAGGTTGGATTGAAACAGGGATGTGTCATGTCTCCATGGTTGTTCAGTCTGTATGTGGATGGGGTAATAAAAGAGATACAAGATAGGGTAGTGGATGTTGGAGCGGCCTTAGTGAGAGAGGGCAGTGTTTGGAAACTACCTGTACTGTCGTTTGCAGATGATACTGTGTTGTTAAGTGAAGATGAAGGGGAGCTGAAAGGCTTGGTGGATGAGTTTGGGGAGTGTGCAAAAACGAAATTTAAAGGTGAATGTGGGGAAGAGTAAAGTTATTGTCTTTGAGAGGAGTGAAGTCAGTGAATGTATAGTCAGGTTGGATGAGGAGGAAATGGAAAATGTGAGTGCAAAAGTACTTGGGTAGTGTGATGAGTAAGGATGGAACTTTAGAGGGCGAAGTGCTTGAAAGGGTACAACAAGGAAGAAAAGTTGCTGGTTCCTTGAAAGTAATAATAAGAAACAGGAAAGTGAGCATGGAAGTGAAAAAGCTACTACATGACAGTATTGTGATACCAACTCTAACATATGGAAGTGAAGCTTGGACTTTGTTGGAGGGACAGATGTCAAGAGTGAGAGCACTGGAAATGAGTTATTTGAGAGGAGCATGTGGAGTCACATGGAGAGACAGACGGACAAATGAGGAAGTGAAGGAGCGTTGTGGTGTGGATGTGGATGTGGTAGAAAGTGTTAAGAGAAATACATTGAGGTTGTTTGGCCATATGGAGAGTGGGAGACTGATGAGGAGTGTATGTGAGTGAGGTGGAGGGGGTGAGAGGGAGGGGGAGGCCAAGGATGAGATGGAAGGATGGAGTGGAGAGGCATATGAGAGAGGAGGGTGTGAGCTGGGAGCAGGGCAATTAAGTGGCAGGTGACAGGGTGACATGGAGGCGATTTGTTCGTGGCTACCCCGTACAGGATTAAAGTGTCTGGGAATAGATAGATAGATAGTAGATGTGCATAAATGCTTTAAGTGCTTTTGAATTCCTTAGGAAAGACTGACACTTTTGAGAAAAAAATAAAACCATTATTACATGTATTTTTGTTATTTTTATTGTATTATTATTAGGTGGTAGATGGTGGCAAGCATCATCCACTCACTTGATGTATTGCTGCTTATTTCTTCCTTCACCTTTATCATTCTTTTTCTGTGTCTGCCCTCCTCTTTTCTTGTTTCATCCATCATTCCCATCATGTTTACTACTCTTCTTTTCTCTTCAGGTGGCTTTACATTGAGTGACAAGCCTAATGGTTTCCTGTAAGCCAGGATACCATTTACAGCGCTGGGTGCTAACCACATAACTAACCCATACGTGTTCCCCATGTGTCAGCAGGTAGGTTGGCGGATGGTTAGTGCCCCTCCCCGTAAAACGACTAACTCAAAGACAAACGGTCACCCCTTATAGGATTGTGGCGTCTGGGTATAGATAGGCTGATAGGTTATTATTATTATTTTTCATTAGCTGTTATTATTTATGGTGATGATTGCAGGACTCAGACAGTGAGAGTGATGACAGCAGTGATTCATCGAGCCAGTCCTCGGACTCCACTGCGCCACTCTACACCTTCCGGGCGCGCTCAACCCGAACCCTCAAGGAACAAGTGGAAAACTTTGATGAAATGATCAATGAAGCCATAAGGGTGAGTAGTGTGTTATGTAATGACAGTATTCTTTCTCTCTTGTACAGTATTATAGTATTACTGTTGTTGTGGCTGCTGACCTTTCATGACATGAACCCAGTGGACTGTATGCTGAAGTTGCCTGTCTGCAGATATAAGTATGATAATGATAAGACCTAATCAAAGATATTGGTTAAATAATGGTACTCTTTTGATGTTGCTTCTTCCATAGTATATAATGTGAAGCACACACAGGTAAAGAAAAAAATACCAAAAAATATATACAGATAGTTAGACCTGTTTGGTAGAGTCAGAATTCCATGGAGTTGAATGCGGAATGAATGCTAGGTGCGCTGTTGTTTAGTTTTCCCTTCATTTTGTTTCCCCTGCCTTCAGGACTCCTTGTCACCCATTCTTGGGTGGGAAGAAGGGGATATGATTTTTTAACAGTATTTCCTTCAAGATGAAATGGACCCTACCTCACCCAATCCTTAGGTGGGAATTAATGATGATGATTTTTTAAACGGCATTTCTGTCAGGACAAGATGGACCCTATCATGCTCCATCCTTAGGTGGAAAAAGATGATGATCATGATGATGATGATTTCTTGCAGGACGAGATGGAGGCAGCTGCAGGAGCTGGCAATGCAGGTCGAGGGAAGGACATAGAGAACATTATACAGGCCAATGAGGAGGAAATGGAGGGTAGGGAGGCTGAGGATTTCGATTATGAGAACGAAGATGGTTTAGATGGCACAGAGGGCAATGAAGTAGATGCCAATGATATCTCCAAGGAGGTGGATGGCAAGCGGGAGAGGAGAGATGAGGATGAGGAGGAAGAAGATGAAGATGAAATGGGTCCCAAGAGAAAGAGAGCCAGACCAGCCAAGATAAAGAGTGATGATGAAGATGAGTATAAGGAAGGGGATGAGGTATGAACACTTTGTGGTTTTCATCTCCCTGTCTCAGTGATTTCTCACTTTCCTGCATGGTATTTAATGATGATGATGAAGATTTATTGGAAACATTAGAGGTGAAGTTTTGGTGATGAAGTTGGTTTCTTTGTATATTAATTATATATATATATGTATCTGTTGAAAAACATTTCATGAAGGCCTGATCTAATTGAATCAAACTTCGTATATACAGTGTGTGTGGATCTGTGAAGTGAATTGATTTTGGTGCAGATTGATTGCATTTTTGTAGGTTGAAGGTCACAGGTCACTGTTGAAGTTCAGGATGTGGCATTATCATATTATGCCTGAGCCAACTTTGATCATACTTGGCACATACATTCATTGGTGATAGCAAGAAATGATTATGTTATGGTGCAGATTGATTTTAGGTAACCTAACTGATTAAGGTCAAAGTTTGTGTGTAGTGTTGCTGTGTTCTCTCTGTACCATCTCTGGTTTAGGATGATGGTGATGGAACGACATCAGTGAATTGCTTTTAACCCCAACAGGCTGAATCTGAGTCCGAAGAGGAGACACGGCAGCCAAGAAGACCACAAATGCCAAAGTTTGTGAATCTGTCTGTGAAGAAGAGACGAAGATTAACAGACCTGGATGCTGAAGATGATGACGATCCCAGTGATGAAGATTTTATGAACACCAGGTGGGTCTTCTCTTTCCTTCTCTTCTCATGCCTTCCATTTCCTTCTGTTCCCTTCCCTTCAATCTTGAGATGTGGTGATGGATGGTTACTGTGATTAATTGCTGTCACTTCTGCAGATGATATTTTCATTGTATATGATGAATGCTGCTCCAGTTCTTGTAACTAAATGTGCAAACATTTAAGCTTTAGTGAATTCCCTAAGAAGAACAGGTGCTAGTAAGAAATGAATGGTGAGATGATGATGATGATGATGATGATGATGATGATGATGATGATGATGATGATGATGATGATGATGATGATGATGATGATGATCATCATC
>JAGKTI010000684.1:50627-61881 GCA_018397915.1 Birgus latro | reverse complement strand
GATGATGATCATCATCATCATCATCATCATCATCATCATCATCATCATCATCATCATCATCATCATCATCATCATCATCATCATCATCATCCAATCCAAAGTTGCCCCATCAGGAGTGTAGGAGCCCGGGGCTAGGCAAGTTGGTCCTGACATTTAAAATGAGAGTGACCAGGCTCCCTCATCACTGAGTGGCATTACATGAGCAATAAACACCAGCCACCCCATCGATATAATCCTTCACTAGCTCAATCTGACTGGAGCGCCTTAATTACCCACTAAACCACCAGGCGCCATAATTTGGTTATATGGTTACCACCCAGCGTAGTAAATGGTTTCCTGGTGTACAGGAAACCATTTGTTTTTATTCCATCCATTCATCATCCAATCCTACATTGCCCCATGAGGAGCGTAGGAGCCCGGGACTAGGCACGTTACTGTTATTATTATTATTAATGTCTTGCAGTGAAGAGGAAGAAGAGGAGACGGAGGAGTCACTCGATTCATCATCATCCATCAGCACAGAGGTAGATACTGATGACTCAGATGTGGTGGGTGGAAGGAAGCATGGCAGCAAATGGGAGAACCTTCCGCCACTCAGACGTTCTGCTCGCAACAGGAAGGGCAGACAGAACTACGAAGGTTAGTTGGTACATATCATTTGTCCCAGTGTAGGCTAGGGAGGGCTATATATAGCTTTAATAAACCCATCCCGAATGAGAGACCTCTCATCTATCTATCTATCTATTCCCAGACGCCTCAGTCCCACATGAGGTGGCCACAAACATATCGCCTCCATGTCGCTCTGTCCCCCACCATTTTACTACCCCGCTCCCAACTTACACCCCCCTCTCTCATATACCTCTCCACCCCATCCCTCCATCTCATCCTCGGCCTCCCCCTTCCTCTCGCCCCCTCCACCTCACTCACATACACTCTCCTCGTCAGTCTTTCACTCTTCATCCTCTCCACATGCCCAAACCACCTTAACGTGTTTCTCCTAACGCTTCCTATCACTTCCACAACCACACCACAATGCACCTTCACTTCCTCATTTGTTAGTCTGTCTCTCCATGTGATTCCACATGCACCTCTCAAATAACTCATTTCCACTGCTCTCACTCATGACTTCTGCCCTTCCAACAGGGTCCAAGCTTCACTTCCATATGTTAGAGTTGGTATCACAATACTGTCATGTAACAACTTTTTCACTTCCATGCTCACCTCCCTGTTTCTTATCACTGCTTTCAACGAACCAGCAACCTTCCTTCCCTGCTGCGCCCTTTCGGGCACTTCACCCTCCAGACTTCCATCCTTACTCATCACACTACCCAGGTACTTAAATGCGCTCACATTCTCCATATCCTTCCCATCCAATCTCACTGTACATTCACTGGCTTCACTTCTCTTGAAGACCATCACTTTACTCTTCCCTACATTCACCTTTAGATTCTGTTTCTTACACACTCTCCCAAACTCATCTACCAAGCCTTGCAGCTCCCTTTCGTCTTCGCTTAACAACACAGTATCATTTGCAAACAACAGTACAGGGAGTTTCCAAACACTGCCCTCTCTCACCAGGGCCGCTCCAACATCCACTGCCCGACCTTGTATCTCTTTTTTAACCCCATCCATCTACAGATTGAACAACCATGGAGATATGACATCCTTGTTTCAATCCATCCTTCAAATGGAAAGATTCACTCAGTTTGCCATCTCATATACTGAATAAATCTGCCTCCACATGCTTGCTTTACATGCAACAGGAAGAGCAAAGAGAACTGTGATTTTTAGTTGGCATTTATCTTTAATCTTTATGTAGGTTCTTAAGGAGGATTTAGTTATAGCTTAATAAACCCCAAAAGTATGAGAGGTCTTTTCTCATGCTGAGTAAAAATTGCCTCCACTCAGACACAGCATGGAAGTGCAAACAGAATAGTGAAGTTTAGTTGGTATTCATGTGGCTATTCCTCACTTAGGGTCACATAGTCATCCCTTATTTTTCATGGGTGTTAAGGAACAATCGTGTGAATACTGAATCTATCCATCTAAGAGGGTCCCCCACAACCACATAAACCCCTGTGATTGCCTAAAAACTCGGTGTAGTGCCCAAAATTATTACTGGACTTTAAAATCTATTGAATTATAGGTTATTTTTAGATGATTTAACAATAAAGTTTGTTAAACCATACCATAATATATCTTAAACTATTGTTTTTCTGATAGTTTGCTAATCTGTGAGACTAGGAAAATTGAAACTCCACAAAAAATAAAGAATGACATTTTTCACTTAGGGAATATTCCTAGCTGATAGGTGATGTGAAGCATGTAAGTGTAGATGTTTCTGCCTGTGTGATGGAGGTAGGATTCCAGTGCCTTGAATGGTAAGTGATTGAGAGTGCACGTCATTTAACTGGGGCAAACTGTGGGTTGGTTTCTCCTTCTACCACGTTTTTCCTTGCCCTGTGGGTCCTGTCTCACCCTATCCATAACTGATGGCTGTGATAAATCCATACACAAGTAAACCAGGCTTTCTGCTTGCAAATGAAACAGACTGAAAGACTTGAGGTGCTGCCATTCAGACAGTAATGAGTTGAAGGCACTAAGTTTTGGGCTGTCAGAGCTTGTCTCATGTGACATAACCATGAGAGGATTATTGTAGATAGGGAAGTAGGTAGTGGTATTGCATCCCCAGGCTTATCTGAAGGTGAACCTGGTGGATATCCTACAGTCCACCACAGTACATAGTGAAACCTTTTGACCTATCAGATGGAGCCAGGATTCTGTGGGCCTGAATGAGGAGTGAATGGAAGAATGGCCCATTATTGGGCAAACTCTGGCTGTCTGGGTGCTGCTACTCCTCACCCTGCCCTAGGGTGGAAAAGGAGATCTGGATGATGATGATGATGATAATGTAGAGTACAACTTTTATGTGTGAGGGGGCTCCCCACATACAGCTCTTCTCAACAAGTTGGAGTCAAAGTCTTATTGGCTCCCATCAACCTCTGTCTCTGCTGCACTGTTGCATCTTCATCTCTTCTCTGTTGC
This sequence comes from Birgus latro, assembly GCA_018397915.1. Classification (NCBI taxonomy): domain Eukaryota; kingdom Metazoa; phylum Arthropoda; class Malacostraca; order Decapoda; family Coenobitidae; genus Birgus; species Birgus latro. Next base: position 58,836 of record JAGKTI010000684.1, on the reverse strand, counting down.
TATTTCAGTGGTCACTGCACCTCTGAACTCTCTGCTTGCATCCCTCCACCACTACCAACAAATTTTCATCCCTTTTCTGTCCAGCTCTCTACTGCAAGAGTTAACCGTTTCTCCCAGTCCTTCATGTGTGCAACAGGTCAACTCTGGAACTGTCTTCCTCTGTCTGTATTTCCTACAGCCTATGGCCTCCACTCTTTCAAACACAGTGTATCGAGGCATCTCGAAATGAACGGTTCTTGAATTTGGCTGTCTCTTAACTTGTTTTTGTTTTAGGAACAATCTTGCAGACTTCTGACCTTTGGTTCCACCTTGCAGGCATTAGAAAATAATCACCACTTTCTGTAGCTGCACATAAATATATCCAATAGAGTCAGTCTGGATGCTGTCACATTAAAAAGGGGTGCCAAATCCCTTATCATATACTTCTCCTCACAATATTCATCCAACCAGCTCGATCTCTTGTCAGTTCCCTAGCCTCACCGACTTCCAGCCTTTCTTCCTCACACACTCATCCACCATATCTCTCCACCTTCTTCTTGGCCTACCTCGCTTCCTCCCTCCTTCATATTTGCTCAGATATACCTTTATCACCACTCTGTTGTTATCCATTCTCTCCACATGACCATATCCTCTCAGTACATTCTCTTCGATTCTGGTGTCCACAGACTTCCTCACCTCACGCCTTTCACGAATCACATTATTTCGTATCCTATCCACTCTCTGTATTCCACATACATTCCTCAACAGTCCCATCTCCACTACTTTCACTCCTGACTTTTCATTTTCATGCCGCACCAAATACTCACATCTGAACACTCCTTCACATAAGCATCTTGCAGCTGCAACAGTCAAGCTTCTGTTTCTTATCAAGGCCTTCATTGCACTAGCTACTTTCCTTCCTTGTGTCACTCTGCTTTCCACTTCTTTTGCACATTTTTCTCTCTTTTCTGTCACTGTACCCAGGTATTTGAACTCTCACCAATTCTAGTCTCTCGCCATTAACTGTAACATCGCACTGGGAGTCACCTTCTCTCTCAATAACTATCACTTTACTCTTTTCTACATTTACCCTCAAGGCACGATGCTCACAGACACCAGCAAAATCCTACACTAGTCTACCAAGTTCTTGTCCAGTATTTGCAAGTAGTACTGCGTCATCAGCATACAACAAATTTGAGATATTCCATCCATCACCATTCATTACCTTTCCATCCCCCTCTCCGTTACTCGTGGTTTTACTTCTCTCATTACCCCATCCATGTATATATTGAACAACCATGGGGACATCACACATCTTTGTTGCACGCCCACACTGATCTTGAGCCATTCACTCAGATGCCCATTATCCCTTGCACATGTTTCACTACCATCATAGAAACTCTTGACGGCACCTAGCAGCTTACCATCTACACCGTACATGCACAAAACTTTCCACAGTCCGTCTCTGTCCACTTTGTTGTATGCTTTTTCAGATCCATGAATGCCATAAACACCTTATGGTCCTTCTCACAAGCCTTCTTCGCTATCTGTCTCACTGCAAATATTTGATCCACACGTCCTCTGCCACTCCTAAAGCCGCCTTGTTCATCACTCACTAGGACTTCTGATATTTCTCTTACACTCTCTATAATAATTCTTCCATAGCTATACCTTCCCTGCCACACTCAATAAACTTATGCCACAACAATTCTTGCATTAGAAAAATAAATAATAATAATAATAAAAAAAAAGTTACACCACCTGGCTAATTGGTACCACCACATGAAGGTGTCCTCTCCAGCACCAGTGTAGAAAGGGTGAGAGAGGGAGAGAAAGAAAAAGTTGAAAGTGATTCATTGTGCTCAGAACAGCTTACATATTACAGATAGTGAAGAAGAGGAGAGGTTGATGAGAAGACAGAGGAATAAGAAGAAGAAGAAACGCAGACGAACTACGACAGAAGAGGAGGAGAGCACAGACAGTGATAGAAGCTTTGGAAAGAAAAAGAAAGTGTGAGTAGTATTTGTTTATGCCCAGAATTTAACCATTTGGATGATGATGATGGCAATGATGTATACAACTCTATCTTACCTTTGGAGTACAGTCATCTCTTGTTTTTCTCCGATGTTAGATAAGACACACTCGTTAATAAAAAACATATGGGAATGATGAAACTCCATCTAACAGGGCCCCCACAGCTATAATTTAACTATTAGATTGACCAGAAACTCTATGTAGCACCCAAAAGCATCACTTGACATTTTTTTTTTTTTCTCGATGATTTAATAACAAGTTTTAGTAAATCATCCCAGAATACTTCTATAATAATTGTATTTTGTACTGAATTACTTATTTGCAAATAATTGAAACTGAAAAGTCAAAGCCACGAAAAGAAGTGACTGTAGTGGGAAGCTGTGTTGTAATGATAATGGTGATTTATACAATGTGTCCTGGGAAATGTGCAAGAAACTTTGGGTTATTTGTGACTTCATTTTGAGTAAAAAATGCTGTATTAACATGGGTCCAGTTTTCAGCCAACAGTGAGCTGCTGTTGGATATGGGAGACCAGTTGTACCTTTAAAGTCATCAGTAATTGTAGTTCCACAGTGGCTGAGAATTGAAACCTTGATGATACAGCATGTATAACTTAGAATCAGTCAGTCAAATGATGCCATGCTTCGTCTTGAAGGAATCCTTATATGGAGGTTGGCCTTGGTACAGCTGATGTTGTCAATGGACTGGAAGCTAAACCAAGTGCCAAAACCAGCTAATTACTTTCCAACAGTTGCTGGAAAACCATTCAGGAAAAAGATATTAGTCCAAAAGTAACCTGAAGTATCTCTCACATTTCCTGGGACACCTTGTATATAGCTGTATCCCGCTTATTATGTTCTAAATACTTTTCAGGAGTCGAAAAAAGAAACCAACCGCCTCAGCGAAAACTAAAGGCAAGAGGGGCAACAAGGGAAAATCTGGAAAGAAACAGACAAAGAGCAAACCAAAACAGAAGAAGGGAGCAGGTGGAGGTGGTGGAGGGGGAGGTGGTGGAGAGGGGGATGGTGGTGCTGAGAAGACATCAAAACCTAAAGTGAGTGTCGATGTGGATGTCTTGGAAAATTTGATAAGTACCCTGAGATAGCTTGTCCATATGGAGAAAAAGACAAATTAGAAATTGACTAGGAGAATGTATGAGAGTTAGGTGCCAAGTTGAGGGTGAGATATATGAGTGAGTGTGATGTGAGTAGGAGGGAGTACAGCTTGATGGTGGAGGGCAGGGTAATTTGAATGTGGCGGTGGTTCTGGTGGTGGAGAAGGTAAGGGAGCAGCTGAAAAGATGTCAGACTCTTAAGTGAGTTGTGCTACCTGAGAATTTTACTTTAAGAATGAAAACAGTACTGTATTGTGATCATTCCATTGTCTGAGAGTGACGCTTGATCTTTGTTGGAAAGATAAGTCAAAATTGAGAGGTATGGACATCAGTTGTCTGAGAGGAGCATGTGGAGTTAACATGGAGAAATGGACAGATAAGTGAGGAAGTTATGGAGTGTTTTGGTTGATGTAGATGTGGTGGAAAATATTAGAAATACCCTGAGATGTTTGGCTTTTTTGGAAAGATAATGGAGAGTGAGAGATTGACTAGGACAGTGTATATGAGTGAAGGTGGTGTGAGGTGTAGGTTCCATTGAGAGATCAATAGGCAGTGTGTAAGATATCAGTAGGCAGTTTCGTTTATAGTACAGATCTAATAATAAAAAAGAACATCGGAGAAGTGACCTGTTATGAGAATTTACTGTATTTCAGATAAAATATGCCAAGCCTCCCAAACCCAAGAATGAGATTGAGGAAGAAAAGACAGAACGAAGAGTAACGAGGGGACGGCAGGTGAATTATTACGACGCACTCATGATGTCCGATGAAACAGATGAAGAGGAGGTAAGAGAAGTACAGTCCAGCCATTATAAATCCGTAGTTGGTTCATGAGTCCAGAGTAGGTCTGTAATAAGTCCATTGTAAGCCTTAGCCCAACCATCATTGGGACAAAAAGGTCAGGATCGTGGTGGTGGTAGAGGTGATGATTGAATAATGTTTCTTGTAAGCATTTCAAATCAGCTTGTATTTTTCTTTGCCTGCAGCCTAAGAAGAAGTGGAGGGGTAAGGTAATGAAGGGGGAACGGGCTCCAACGGAAAGCAGTGAATACGAGGCTTCCGATGACGAGAGGATGAAGCGGAGAGGTGTGAGTGGTGGCTTGGGCAAAGGCAAGGTTATGAAGGGAGAGGAGGAAGGTGAGATGTCAGCAGTTTTATTTATTTAACCCAGTCACCCTAGGGACATCTCTTGAATTATTATTGACATACAGGGATGCCTTAAGATCTCTACACTGAGTGACAAGCCAAATGGTTTCCTGTACCCAGGAAACAATTAACTATGCTGGGTGGTAACCATATAACCAGTGTTTTTGGCTGGGTTATCTCCTAGATTTCCCTATCTAAAATCACTTAATCATGGCAGACGTTTCGGAGAGTCTCGGAGGGCCCGATACTTGCTCAGGGCCCCAACCAAATTTGGAATGGAAGCGTGGCCCATTGGATTGGACAGACTTAGGCTGTCTGGCCGTTGCTACACCTCACCCTGCCGTAGGGTGGGAAAGGAGGTCTGGATGATGATGATGCTATTTATATGTATTTATCTATTTTTTCTAAAAATTTCCATCTCTTCATTTTTAATGCAAAGTTGTAGTAATAGATTAATGCTAGAATCTGGTACAAGGCATGAAGTTCTGTGAAAGGGATGTAGACCCTTAGCATTGTCTTTTTTGGCCATTGGGCTTTATGAAATAAACTGCATAAAGGATGGAACTATGGTTTGTTAAAGGGAACACATCAAATAAATAAATAAATAAACAAGATATGAGTATTTTCAGAGTGGTTGCACACTAGCTACATGGAGTATCTCCTTTTACAGATGAAGAAAATAAAGACAAAGGCAAGAAGAAGCGTGGTCGGCCAAAGAAGGATGAACTAATTGGCAAGCCATCGCCTGCAAGGAGCACTTCAGTTCAAACTACGGACTCGGTGCTGGCTGCAGCCCTCCCTAACCTTGCATCTTTACCAATACTTTCATCAACATCAAGTATCACCATCACACCTGCTAATACTGTACAACAACCCACATCCATTGCAAAGTCCACTTCCACTACATCAGTAACACCAGTGTCAATTACGCCAGTTGTTTCATCACCACCACCAACAACAGTTCCGACGCCAAGTATTACAGCAACGGTGGTGGCAGCGGCAGCTATTTCCACCAGTAAAACTTCTGGATCACCGGCACATACTGCTCCAGAGTCTAAGGTTGCCACTCCTCCCCCAACAACTCACACCTGTGCTGCATCTAAAACACTACCAGTCAATATTTCCTCTTCGGTGAACATGGGCAGCAGCAGCCCCATACATCAGCCGCTGGGCAAGTGGTCACCTCACTTGTCTGGTGTTGGCAGCACCCCCAACACTCCCCCAAGACCCACTGTTGGCACTGGTTCTGCCCCTGCAGCTGGTACTGGCACCCCCCCTCGCCCTGGCCTGTCTGGTGCCTCTGTGACAGCGTCTCCCCCACCTCCCTATCGTTCTTCGCCCCTACCCATAACACCTAGTGGCCCTGCAATGCCGCCCTGCAGCTCAACAGCCACCAGCAATATCCCATCAGTAGGAACAGTTCCTGCCCCTGCCCCAGCCCCTGTCCCAGCCCCTGCCCCTGCCCCTGCCCCTGCCCCAGCACCAGCCCCAGCACCAGCCCCAGCCCCTGCCCCTGCCCCTACCACAACCTCGGCACACTCCACTCCATACTACAGACCCCAGCCCGAACATTTCCCAGCACACCCAGCATTCCCTGGATACAGCGCAGGCCGACACTCCCCCAACCCCCACTCTGCAGCTCCTCCCCGCCACCCAGCACACCTGCCACCCAGCCATCCACTCTCCCGACTTCCCCCCAACTATGGCCCACCCTTGGGTAGCGTACCTGGAGCCAGCCAAGGGCCCTACACCCCCAGGGGTATGACATCACACCCGGGAGTACTGAGGGGCCCACATGACCTGTACAGAGCCTCTCCCAGCAACCTGCCTGGTTCACCCAGTCACCCGGGACACCCACATCTTATCATGAAGCCCGGCTACCCTGGCCTGGAGCCCCTGCCATACTCTGGTTCGCCAGGCCCAACCCCCCTGGGCCTATTGCCGGGCTCCCAAGGCTCCCCAGCGCACCAGTCCCCCAGTGAGGATAGTAAAGAGGAGGCACTTCTAGCAGGAAAGGCCCCTGGAGAATTTAGTAGTGGCTTAATGTCCTACTTCTCGAGCCAGCGAGACGATGACATAGAGTGATGTTCAAGTAAATAATGACTGGGAGAGACACTTCTCTTCATGGGAAATCTATGAGAACTTGTATTTACTCCCTAATATTTTTGTATTCTCATTTTGTAAGGTCTCAAAACTGGAACTGATAATAATGCTACATGTTCACCTAAGTCTCATACAATATGGTGAGTTTTCAGTAGTGTTTTGACAAAATTTGGTCCTGTTCAGGTCTCATGTAAACTAGGGCTTAAAATTTCTTCTTGGGTTGAAGCACAAATTGGGTTCCTAAATGTTCAGAATTTGAGACTGTTGTAATCATTTTAACCTAAAGTAAATTATTAGAATGCAGAGATATTTTAGATATGATTTTTTTATGTGTATTGTATGTGTTGTAGTGCTGTACATAAGAAGCTTTTTGTATTTCCTTCAAAGGATTCTGTAAAATAATGTGCAAAGTTACAAAGCTATAATGAACCTAAGCTTTTGTTTGATTTAACCTTTCTTTAACTGGTGCCTAGTGGTCTAGTGGTTAGAGTTCCCCAGTCGAGTGAGGGCTTTAAGTTGGTTTGATTCCCAAGAGGTGACTAGAGGCTTCCAGTCAATGCCATCAAGGGATGTAGGCTGGTCATCTACCCTTAAATATCATCAGGAGGTCCCTACACCTCAAAGGTGGTGGGTATTATGGGACTAGCTTGCTTATATATATTGTAAATGATGGATATTAAGAAACATGGAATGACCCTGGGGAAAAAAGCTCAAGAGTAAAGTGTGCTGACTGCATGAAGGGTCATTGAGACAGCTTTTCTCATTTGAAAAGTAGATGTGGTGTGTTGCAGACTTAAGATGCCCGTCTGCAGTTCACCAATATGTTTTTAAGGGTCGGGGACATGCAGAGCCTCAGTACAACTTAAAAGCATCGCACCGGAATTGTGGGACCTATTAACCCTATGAGAAAGGTGAGAATCCCTCTGTTAATACCCTACTGTTTTTTTTTTTCCTTGACCTAGTGGAAGAAACCGGTATATAGACGTAAATAGAGAATGGCGCAACGATACTCATCTAAATAATGTTGCCAATTGAGCGCTTTTTTCGCTCGATGTAGATTTTCCTACCATTTTAAGTCCACAATTTTACGTCTAACATTATGAAAGTTAGCTGTATTCTAGACATTATTGCAAAGGTTTAGGGGTAGTCTAAAGATCATAACACTTTTTCTAGCAATTTTCTATTTTGTATATGGCGTCATTCTAGCAACTTTTGAGAAGCTTAGCGACATTTGCTAATTTAGATGTCAACTCTACCAAAACAACTTTGCTGCGTGGTGGTGGTGGTGGAGCATTTACTGGAATTTCCTTGTCCCTACTCAGCAACGACTCATCCACAACACAACACCTCCTTCCATCATATACTTCAGTACTTGTGGTTAAAAGTACGCTATTTTGCGTGATAGTAATAGAAACTCCTCGCTCATTTGAAACGTGATCCCAGTGGACTGTGAGTTTTACTTTGCCATTTTGCAGCCCACCGTCCAACTTTCGGGGATAGGAAAGTAGTTGAGGGGCCTTTTGATAAACAGAAAGTTGAACCGCACGGTTGTATCGTCATATAGGCAGACCATTTGGTTAACATAAGCTTTAAGCAGTAAAAGCACCTTACTAAATCAGTTCTTCCTGATAGTCTGTTACATTTTTCTTAGTATTTCTGGGGTGGTAAATAAACGTTTCTTGTTAAATGTTTCCCCGTTGTTTTAAGCAATGTTCCACCGTGACAAGTCTTGATTCATCAGCATAATGGTGGAAGGGACTTTCCTAACCTAACAGTTTAACTAAACAACCTTGCCTAACTGTACCTATTAATTTAGCCAAAATATTTTTTTTTT
>JAGKTI010000684.1:0-50219 GCA_018397915.1 Birgus latro | reverse complement strand
TCACGGTTTTTTATGTGCTCTGACATTTTCTCATCAAATGAGGGGGCAGGGGGTCTTCTCTGGCATTTCCTGTGGGAATGCATCATGGAGGTTTTCTGTTTCATTCGGAAAATTATTTCCCGTTTCGTTTTGAAAATTATTTCCCGTGAGCATGAGGTGCGTATGTGGATCTTGCAACATCTAGTTTATAATGTTTTGGAAGGGCCATACAGCAGGTCAGAATAACGTAAGATTTGGCTTTGTCTTATACACCCATAGTATTACAGTGGATAATTGATGACAGTTGCAACCCCATGCTCAGCTGAATGTGAAGCCAATGAACTGCAGGTAGGAAAAAAGTGTAACCCTCTCATGGTCTTGCATTTTGCTCCTGTTTTATTCCAGCCCAGACAGTTTTATTCAGCTAAAAATGAGTGAAAGTAACCTGAGAGTGTTAACTATAAATTTTCTTCCTTTCAGGATGTTCCAGTCCCTAAACAGTGCCTTGAAGGGCCAGATAGGCAGTGACACTGATAACTGTGGCCTCATCCTTGTCTCACACACGCCCACTGCATCACCCAGTGGTGTCATAGCCAATTTTATGGGCTCCAGCTTGGCCAGTGGGCAGCCAGTGTGCCTTGTTACCCTGCACAACACATGGGGACATTACTGCAACATTGGCAATAAACTGGGACTAAATTTAAGGCAGCAGCAGGAGCAAGGGAATGTTAAAGTTGTGGATGGGCTTAAGCTGCTTTCTGGGGTATTAGATGCCGACAGTGACCATGCTGTCTGTCAGTCTACAGCTGGACACCGTAAGCCTGAAGAGGGTGGCCACAAAGATATTGCATCCTTGTCACCCTGTCCTCCACTAGCAGGCTGCCCTCCCACTAGCTTACACCATCCTCATTCATATACCTGTCCACCCTATCCCTCCACTTCTCCTCCATCTCACTCACATCCGTTTGGGTTTATTATGAACGTGATGCATAGTCCTTTGAAAAACATGTACAACCTCATCAAGCAAGCTGTCCAGTCTTGGAAGGAAAATGGCCAACAGTTCCAGTTGATTTTAGAGAATGTTTCATCTTTCCTAAGTATGGGTGTTCACAGGAGAGATATTGATGTGTTTGTTAATTATTGCAGGGGTCTGACAGGAAGGTGTACCCATAGTAAATGTAGTAGTCTAAGTGGAAGGTGTACCACTAGTGACTGTGGTTGTCTGATTGTAATAATAACTGTCGAAGAACATGATGATGATGCTAACCATTTGACCACCACTATCGCCCACTCAGCATCACTACATGTTGCCGTGCAGCCGCTCAGCACGGGGCAGTCTCGGGAGATCCATGGCCAGCTTACAATAACTGTGTTTGACAGAGACCGTCCTGCTCACTGCCTTCCTAATATCCAGCATTTTCAGTATAAGTTAGAGGAGAAAAACATGAAATTGTTTGCACCAGGAACATCTCCCAATATATTATAGTGTCAGCATGTATATCTTTCATTTTTCATCCTACATTGTTGGTAGGCCACTGAGATAGCTACAGAAAATTCTGTCGTAGTGATGTTTTTCAGATAAAAGTCTGTGTCGGGCAGAGTAAGATAAGAAACTTTATATTATAAAATATTAAAATCAATGAACAAGTATAAACCAAACTATTTTGTTTCATATGCAGTAATAAGTTTATGGTGGAAAGAACTCAGCATAAATATAATACTGGTACAGCATTACACTGAGACCTCACTGGTATGAACAGTACTGTAATATTAGCAGTACTGTAAGGAGGATAATACAGTACAGTATATTATTAATGGTCAGTTACACAGACATCATTAAGGCAATCATTTTATTATGCAATATTTCAGTTTTCCCCTAGAAATTAATACACAACCAGGTCCCCATGTGTGATGCTGGATAGACAGGGAAGAGAAAATAAACTGAATCTACCACACTGATCAGCCTGAGAACTGAACTCAAGATTCCCCCAGTTGCAATCCAGATGTTCTATCCAGTGTTAAGACACTAAGGGTCATAGTCTTAAGCTGTGGAAAGGCATTCACCTTGCCCTATCAGTATCTTTTGGTAGTCTTAAAAGGATAGCGTTCCCTTGGGAATGGGAGAGGATTACCTCAGCATAGTGTGTTGGTCCAATACACTACGCTGAGGTAATCCTCTCCTGTTTCCAAGGAAACGCTATCCTTTTAAGACTACCAAAAGTTACGGATAGGGCAAGGTGAACCCTTCCCACAGTTCAAGACTACGGCCCTAACAGCTAAACCTACATCTTCTACAAAATCAATGGACCAAGGCTAAGCTACCATAGTCTAGTACATTTAAGGGTAGATGACCAGCCTAGTTCTATTGGTGGCATTGCATGATCAAAAATCCTTCAAACATCTCTTGGGGATCACTCATGACTGGGGCATTTTCACTCCAACCACTAACCACCCAAGTAGTCAAAATAGGGGTAAGGGGATGGGGTGATGTAGGTCAAAGAGGGAAGGATATGTGTGTTGGACTGTTGGAGGGAAGAGAGGAATGGGGCTAGAGAGGAGAATGGGAGAGTAAGAGGTTATCAGTAGAAAAGAAGATGGTTATCAGAAGACATGTGGCAGCAAAGGGGTTATCAAGAGAGAACAGGAGGAAGAGAAAGTGGAGAGGAAAGACGTTTACATAATCATGGGTGTGCTAATGATGTGGGTGAGCTGTATGAGGGTGGTGGGGTATTGAGGGAGGGGAAACACACCGCTAAAACACCAGCAACCAGCAAGTTAATCGTGAGTTTGTGTGGCTGAGGTCAGGTTATAACCATACTAATATATACTCGTGGTGAAGCAGTTAATTAGGGGGGTGAACAGTGGTGTAATATATGGAAGAACACAAAAGAGCAAGAAGGCATGAGAGGTGGAGGGGGGGGGGGGAAGTAAATGCTCTATACTTGTTACGATCAGTCGCACTCGAAACATATCCTGCCGCATTTTCCTCGTCTCAACCTGCCGCACTCTCACCCTGCCTCACCCCCACCCTGCCTTACCTTCACCCTCACTCACGCCTCACTGTCTCATTCTCACCCTGCCTCACACCTGTCTCACCCTCACCCTGCCTCACGCCTGTCTCATCCTCACCCTGCCTCATGCCTGTCTCATTCTTACCCTGCCTCACGCCTGTCTCATCCTTACCCTGCCTCACGTCTAGCTCACCCTCACTCTGCCTCATCCTGGCTCTTCCCCACTCCTGCTCTGCCTCACCCTTACCCCTATCTCATCCTCACCCTTGTCCCAGCCATACCATGTCTCACTCTAACCACACTCTGCCTTCTCTTCCCCCTCCCCGTGTCACCTTTACCCTTAATGAAAATAGGCTACCGCACTCTCCCCATGCGCATCCTAAATGCAGAGTACACCCCTTTATAAATATTACGTAAGACTATTATTATGGTAAACTAACGTAACAGTTCAGTTGAGCGGAAGGTCAGGTAGCGTTGCCATTACATCACAACTTTTTTTTTTTTTCATATACTCTCTTGTTTCGTACCATGTCACTTTGCCCTGTTTTGTTGTCACACCATTGTAATTTTCTCTTTATTTTCTTTACTCAAGTCTCCGTAACTGTTTTACTACTACTACTGCTGCTGCTGCTATAGTTATTGTTTGTCTCGGGGAGAACTACCATTGTCAAGTTTCCCTGGCTTATAAGTTTAAATAGTACTTCTCTGTTTTACCTTCCTCTGAACCCAAAACTTTCTTTTTTGTTGATTTGTTAAACCGAAGAGTTCTATAATATTTTTTGTACGTGTTTTTTCTCAGTGCCTCTTGCAGGGGAGAACCATCGATGGGGCGAACGATCCTTCATTGGGATTGGCTTAGGTAGAGGTGTGGTAACAGTGACGTTCTCCCATTGGCTAAGCATCCTTCCCCCTCTCCCCTAATTTCTCTCTCTCTCTCTATCTCTCTCTCTCACAATGTTTGGTCCTGTTTTCTATTCACATCACATCTCATAAACACAATACTCAGCCGCCATAGTGGGAATAACGACAAACGCTCCGAATATGATCATATGCTTCGCACTATGAATTGCTGGTTGAAGGAGTAGATTAATATTGGAAACATATCCAAATAACAATGGTTTAAAAATGGTGTAACCTGTGTACAAAACTCTTCGTTTAACTTGGAATGTTGCCAAGGTTATCGTACAAGTTGCCAGTTAATGATTATTTTGTCATTTTTGCTGCAGTAGTGGAAAGATAACGAGTGGGAGATAAGTTTAGTCTCTTTTCTGCCTCCTCTTGCCGGTTAATCAGCAGCTGTAGTGTGTTAGTGAAGGATAAAGTTAATTTAAGTGGGTAAGTGCCTTGTGGTCAAATACACAAATTGTTAGTAAGGCACAACCAGAGGGCTTAGCTGTGACGCGTCGTACAGATTTTTTTTTTTTTTTAATGCAGTGTTATGAAGACAAAAAGTTAATTTAAGTGGATAACCATGTGGTGTAACATGTAAGATATTAACGAGGATTTAGCAGAGGACATATTACGCGTGAGGCAAACGAATGTACCCTTTTTTTTTTTTTTTTTTTTTAATGCATAGGCCTATGTATTGTGCTCTTGTATTCATTTTAATTTTAAGGCCATACACGAGCGCTTAGAATTAAGAGTGGCCATATGAAAGTGTATGTATGACACTGTGAAGTATCTAATTTAGTATAGGTATTTTTAAGCCCATGTCATAACATTACGTAATAAAATCCTTTTTTAACGTTAACAAACTTCCATAGTAACATTCCCAGATGACAGGAAATAGGTATTTGTGTGTGTGTGTGTGTGTGTGTGTGTGTGTGAAACTGCAGCAGTTTAAGCTCCTAGTGGTTATTATGTATAGATACTGTACCATTTTATATTCATGTCATACCATTGCTTATAATAAGTGTGTCATTAGAGGTAATATTTTTTAGCAAAGGATGTAGAAGATGGTTATAAATACAGTAATGACAAGGGCATCACCAAGGTTATTAGAGCTATGCTAAGAAGTTGGTATTTCTGACCTAAGAGTGATCTATGAATATTTCCAAGAAAAGTATGTGGTAAGAGTGAGCTAAGATGAATATTTCCAAACAAAGAGTGAGATATGAGATTGTATAGGTGTGTGCAAGTAATGGCAAGGGCATCACCAAGGTTACATACTCATGCCCTTCCCTGCCCTGCTATAGTTTTTTCACCATCCTCTTATTTTTGTCCAAAGCAACATACTTCTCACAGTCACAGCCCAATGTTAGAATAAGTTAATACTGTAAGTCTGGATCCTTTTCAAAGCACTTTGTGACCAGCACCACATTGTAGTGTTAATCTCTTGTTAAAACTCAGCATTCAGAATGATATTATTAAAATTTAGGCCAAATGAGAGTAAAAATAATATCATGTCCATGTTTCCTGATCCCTGACTCAAGAACAGAGCATTTTGGACAATGCTGTGTACTGGTATTCATTTTTCTATATCATAATGCTCTGTGGTAGTCTATTTTGTGTTAATCAGAACGTGGTTTTGTTGTTCTGGCTCCTGGTTTATGTGGATGTGAACCCAGTGGATGAGTTTGGGAGAGTGTGTAAGAAATGGAATCTAAAGGTGAACGTAGGGAAGAGTAAAATGATGGTCTTCGAGAGAAGTGAAGCCAGTGAATGTACAGTGAGATTGGATGGGAAGGATATGGAGAATGTGAGTGCATTTAAGTACTTGGGTAGTGTGATGAGTAAGGATGGAAGTCTGGAGGGTGAATTGCTCGAAAGGGTACAGCAGGGAAGGAAGGTTGCCGGTTCGTTGAAAGCAGTGATAAGAAACAGGGAAGTGAGCATGGAAGTGGAAAAGTTGTTACATGACAGTATTGTGATACCAACTCTAACATATGGAAGTGAAGCTTGGACCCTGTTGGAAGGACAGAAGTCAAGAGTGAGAGCAGTGGAAATGAGTTACTGTATTTGAGAGGAGCATTTGGAGTCACATGGAGAGACAGACTAACAAATAAGGAAGTGAAGGAGTGTTGTGGTGTGGATGTGGACTTGATAGGAAGCGTTAGGAGAAACACGTGAAGGTGGTTTGGGAATGTGGAGAGGATGGAGAGTGAAAGACTGATGAGGAGAGTATATGTGAGTGAGGTGGAGGGGGGGAGAGGGAGGGGGAGGCTGAGGATAAGATGGAGGGATGGAGTGGAGAGGTACATGAGAGAGAGGGGTGTGAGTTGGGAGCAGGGTAGTGAAATGGCGGTGGACAGAGTGACATGGAGGCGCTTTGTTTGTGGCCACCCCGTGCGGGATTGAGGCGTCTGGCAATAGATAGATAGATAGATAGAACCCAGTGGACTGCAGGCTGAAGTTGCCCTTCTGCAGTCCATCATCCTCCTTTCAGGGAATAGGTATGAAGGTGAGGGACTTTTGTATAAGTAGACTCTTGAACCACCTTGTTATTATATCTGTGCCACTATGTGAAGGCATCCCTCTCCAGCACCTAAAATGACATAAGCTAAATAACATTCAAGAAAACTTGAAAGTGTAACATGTGAAGTATAATACTGAGGATGAGAGGTTACTAACTTTCTAAGCCGTTGGGAGAACAGGCCGTTATCTTCTCTCCTTGTAGTTATGAGTGGTGGAAGTTTTAATCTCGTTGGTTATCCCCCACCAGTCAGAGGCAATGATGATGATATTATTTTGCAGTGATGTGAGTACAGTATGGCTTACCAGTGACAGGTAAAATTGATGATGGAGATACTTTACAATGATGATGATGATGATGGTGATGACATTGCCATTGATGATGATGATGCCAATATTGACAGTGATGGCAACAGCAGCAGTGATGATGATGATGTACAGTATTTCTTTTTCAGCGTGGGGAACAAGATGGCTCAACAACGGCAGGCAAAATGGTACTTTGGTGGCCTTGCATCTTGTGGTGCTGCTTGCTTCACCCACCCCTTGGATCTCCTTAAAGTAACAATGTCTCTCTGTCTGTCTGTTTGCATAATATATTTGTCTGTCATTCTGTGTTTATGTATGTATTTATGTGTATGTATACAGTATAATGGTATTGTATACCAATACAGCACAATATATATATCGAGCCCATCCACTCATTCAGCTATTGTTATTGTATCTGTGTATCTATAGTACTGGTATCTGTATATTTGTCTGTCTTTCTATATATCTGTCTTTTTGTCTGTCAGTCTGTCTCATTCTGTTGTATCTTTTTTTTTTTTTCACTTTTATGAATGGTATACTGTATTTTGCTTAAAGACAGTAACTATCATTATACATGATAAAATGATATTGAGAGATGTAACTACTTTATTGTTATATCATGCATGTATTATATTACTTGGTGATGTGCACATAACTTAGCAAACCAGCCATTACTACTAGCACTGAAAGGCACAGAATTCCCCATTTTCATAATTCTGGCAATTTTTCTATACATGTCTCTAGCTTGAAAGTGATTGGAAGCACTGTTAGCTGACACTTTGGCCTTTTTGTGTATGTGTGTCTGTGTGTAAATGGTGTCTGTTAAAACATAAAGGACAGTGTGATGACATGCAAATTGAAAATATGTTTGTGCAGACCAAATATATTGAAATGACGGTGGCTGAAGTTGCACTTCACCAGTAGTCTACCATCCTTGTTTGGGGGAATAGAGAAGAAGTTGTGTGTCATTTGTATGTCTACATGGCAGAGCTGCTCAGCAGAGTCAGCAATAGAAGTATCTGTGTCACTGTGGAGGTATCTCTCCTGTACCCAGGGTCACTATATAGTACGTAATGTGGTACCCTCACCAAGGACCACACACCTGTTAGGGGATAAAATAGGATTTGCTCATACTGTTTTATTAGCCACGTGTTGTTCAGGTACATCTCAGACACAGCAAGTACCAACCATAGGTGGTGGACAGATGGTGCAAACTGTATGCAGTCAGGGCTTCTGTGCACTGTAGATTGGGCTATCAGCATCACTTCTCAGGCAGCTGGCAGATGATTTGGCCATTCTCACTGAGAGGACTTATCAAGGCTATATCATACCCATGCAGCTCCAAATGTTTGTTGTAAACTGAATAAATTGTCAGATTCTGGAACAAGAATAACATGAAAAAGACACCCCTGGCCACTTGGGTAACAGAGACCATGGTATTATTTGACTGAGAGATTAATTAATTGATTGATTGCAGGTACATCTCCAGACACAGCAAGTAGCAACCATGGGAGGTGGACAGATGGCAGTGCATATTGTGCGCAATCAGGGCTTCCTTGCACTGTACAATGGGCTTTCAGCATCGCTTCTCAGGCAGATCACATACTCTACAACACGCTTTGCTATATATGAGGTTTGTGGGACTCAGAGTTTACCATATATGGGGTTAATGGGTATCATACTTTGCCATGTATGAGGTTAGTGGCTGTCATGTATTGTCATATGTGAGGTTAAATTAGGTCATTCTTTATCATATGTCATTTGTTTGCAAGTACATTGCCATGTGAAAAGGTGTTGAGTGTCATACTTTGCCGCATATAAGGTTAGTGAAAGTCATACCCTACCATATATTATGTTAGTGAGAGTTGTAATTTTAAGAAGACTTTGGTATTTTTTTGAACATGGCAGAGTGAATCAGTGTTCAGTGAAACGCAAGCCTTTAGCTCATTGACGAGAAGATAGAATAACTGAGAGCATTCATCTCAGGCATCATAACAGCTACACTATGTTGTGAATCATCAGAAACTGACCATTTGAGATGTGGAATATATTTCCATTTGTTCTTGCCATCTTCAGGTGTTTTTATTCACCTCAGGTTAGAGTTTTTGAACTGGAGGAGTTAGATTTAGCCTTAATAAATTTTTTCAGTATTAGAAGACATTCCTGAGTTGAATAAAATCATCTGGTAGCAGCAAGAATAAATGAAAAGGACATCACAGGGATTCAGTGAGTTAAGTGGGTGATGAGGTTAAAATACAGAAAGCATCCATCTTGGCTTCATAGCAGTTGTCTTGTGAATAATCAGCAATGCTAGCTAAACCTTGCTTTAATTCATCAGCTTGCAGTGATATAACTTTTAATGACCAGTGTCTGTATAGTGTAGTGCTGCCTACTTCTTCCTTAGCCTTTATCATTCTTTTTCTGTGCCTGCCCTCCTCTCTTCCTATTTCTCCCATCTTTCCTGTCACTTCTTACTGCTTTTCTTTCCTTTACAGGTGGCTTTACATTGAGTGACAAGCCAGATGGTTTCCTGTAAGCCTAGAAATCATTTACAACGCTGGGTGGTAACCATATAACCAAACCATACATGCTCCCTACGTGTCAACAAGTGGGTTGGTGGAGGGTTAGTGCCCCTCCCCGTAAAATAAATAACTCAAAGTCAAATGGCCACCCCTTATGGGATTATGGTGTCTGGCAATAGATAGATAGATAGTCTGTATAGTCAGGGACAAAAGTTTGTCTACTGTTCCACTGTATCAGCTTAACACTTAGGTCATGTCCTTCATTTCTTCCCTGATTCATCATACCAAGAGAGTCATCATTTTGAAGCTAAGCATACCAAACATCTCTCACCTTATGCAGATAAAAATGAGAAGGACAAGGGGTGGGGTAAACATTTTTCCCTGATTGTACATATATTTTGGATTGATATATTGTGGAATGTAGAATTAGAGATTTATTTAGAGGGTCACTGAATACATAGTGAGAAAATGGAAAATGTGAGTGCATTTAAGTACTTGGGTAGTGTTATGAGTAAGGATGAAAGTTTGGAGGATGAAGTGCTTGAAAGCATACAGTAAGGAAGAAAGGTTGCTGGTTCATCAAAAGCAGTGATAAGAAATAGGGAAGTGAGCATGAAAGTAAAAAAGTTGCTGCATGACAGGATTGAGATCCCCACTCAAACTTATCAAGGCGAAGCTTGTACCTTGTTGGAAGGGCGCAAGTCTAGAGTGAGAGCAGTGGAAAGGAGTTATATGAGAGGAGCATGTGGAGTTACATGGAGAGACAGACTGCCAAATGAGAAAATAAAGGAGCGATCTGGTGTGGATGTGGATGTGGCAGAAATACATTGAAGTGGTTTGGCCATGTGGAGAGGATGGAGAGTGTGAAAATAATGAGGAAAGTTGTTAATGAGGTGGATGGGGGGGAGAGGATGGGAGACCGAAGATGAGATGATGGGATGAAGTAGAGAGGTATGAAGGAGGGGGGTGTAAACTGGGGGAAGGGCAGTGAAATGGCAGGGGACAGGGTGACATGGAGGTGATTTGTTTTTGGCCATCCTTTATGGGATTAAGGCATCTTGCAATAGGTAGATAGATTTAGAGGATGTGTATGAGTGAGGCGGAGGGGGAGAGGGAGACTGATGATGAGTCAGATAAGTATGAGATTGAAGGTCGTTTGTGCTGGAGAGAGAGTATCCTGATGGCAGAGGGCAGGGTTTCATGGAAGTGAGTTGTTGGCAGCCACCTTCTCCAGGATTAAGGCATCAGGGTATGGTTAGATAAATATATAGCTAGGTAGGTAGTCAGACAGTCAAGCATATTAGTAGCTAGGAACCTGTTTGTTAGATGTATGAGCTTGCCTGTACCTGTATATTAAACACCCTATACCATTGCTTTGCAGGTGGTATATACTATATATTAAATTTTGTGTGGTAATTCTAAGCAATATTTTCTGTAGCTATAGGAATGAACTGTAGTAAATCCTAACACCACTGACTGAGCTACAGCAGAATGATACTGTTATGTAGGACACTAGATTCTATACTCAGTTTGTTTTCACCTGACAGAACTGGGTCAGTTCCACAACTTGATGACTAAGTCATAGCTGCATGATATTCATTGAGCCTTCAGTAAGGTAGGAGTGAGTCTCCTTGGTTACCAGTTAAGTCCACCCTCCAGTCTGACTACACTTGGCTGTCAGCTGAGCTGAATAGAGTTAGGGATCTTTATGAGATTAGAACAAATGCATTACAGTTAACTTTTAAGGTGGTAGGTGGGGTTACTCACCGTCCACTCACTTGATGTAGTGCTGCTCTTAGGCGCTTACCTTTTCCTTCATTCCTTCCTTCTTTCCCTCCTTCCTCTTCTTTCTTTCCTTCCTTCATTCTTTCCTCTTCCTTTTGTCTACGGGTGACAGTACATGGAGTGACAAGCCAAATGGTTTCATGTACACCAGGAAACCATTTACTATTCAGGGTGGTAACCATATACCGGTAACCAAATTATGGCACCTGGTGGTTTTGTGGGTAACTGTGGTGCTCCAGTTGGATTGAGCCGGTGCAAGTTTATATCCAATGGGTGGTTGGGGTTTATTGCTCATGTAATGCCACTCAGGGATGAGTGAGGCTGGTCACTCTCATCTTAAATGTCAGGACCAACTTTTCTAGCCCCAGGCTCCTTTCATGGGGCAACATTGGGTTAGATTATGAATGAATAAAAAAAAAGTACTATATAAATATTTCTTAGCCTTTTCTATCCAATGCTGTATTTTTTTTCATTTTAGTTAGGCCATGGTCCTGGAGAGGGACACCTTCATGTGGTGGCACTGATATGGCTGGTTGGCTGCGCTGCCTGGGCATGTAAACCCCCACAGTTCGCACTCTGTCCCCCTCTGCAGCACTTCAGAATAGCAATAATAAGTTATATACTGTAATACATTGTTGATTGAGCAGGGTTAATAGGGACATAAATATGCTAATACTGGTGAGGGGGTAGTAGAGCTGTACAGGGTAACTGCAGTTTCAAACAGTCACTTCCTTCAATTATGTTCAGTAAGATTAGTTAGGGTATATTAGTAGGTTAGGTCTGGTAGGTTAGGTTAGGTAGACTAGGTTAAGTTCACTTAGTAAAATATAGTACAGTACTTGGGCTAGGTCTGTTAGGTTAGTTAAGGTAGATAGGGCTAATTAGGTTAAGGAAGGTTAGATTGGGTATATTAGGTTAGATCTATTTGGTTAGTTTGGGTAAAAAGATCAGTTATTTAGGGTATATAAGTTGGGTTTAGTCTGCTGTGTTAATTTAGGTAGACAAGGCTAGTTAGGTGATGTTAGTTTAGAAAAAGGTCATCAGAATAACCTACTGTCCAGAACTGCAGATTTATGGCCAGGGGTTAATTTGTTATCTTTTCCAGCCTAAAGCGGAAGGAAGAGGCAGTCAGCATTCTTAACCCCACTGGTAGTCAGGTGTTTCTGCTTTACCCTTCCCTTATTATAGCTTACCTGGCTGTACTATTTCTTTATTATGCTTTACCTTTTTACCCTTTGCATTCTGCCTCCTAGACCTGTGTTCTGTAGTCAGTTTATTTCACCAGACGGAACTGGGCCGCTCGCACAGTTTGCATATTGTGTTGTTGTTGCATGGCATTCACTGAGCAACAACACCTTCCCCATCTCCACCATAGTTAGTGACACTGGCTGGCCTCACTGCACTAAACTCCACAGTTGTTTTCTCCTCCCCATCATGGAATTTTATCTTGGAATGATTATACCATACTCTGTTCACTTCAGCTTGGTGTAAAAATGCAATCTCACCATCTTGAATGCTGAACTGGAACAAGAGATGAACACCAGAATATGATATTATTTAAAAAAAAAAAAAAAAGTGTTATGGAAGCAGTACAGAAGAGATTAGCACTAAAATATGATCGTTGTCACAAAGAAGTGCTGTGTAAAGAGTATAAAGTTTTAGTATCATCATATTGTGCCAATGATGTGCTGTAAGTAAGCTATAAAAGGATGAAAACTCTGTCAAGTTAAAGTGAACAAACTCTAGTAATTGATGGTAAAGTTCTTATGATGCAGGTATATGTCAAGTTAAAGTGAACAAACTCTAGTGATTGATGGTAAAGTTCTTATGATGCAGGTTCAGTATCCCCCAGTTAGCAGTTGGGATGTGTTTTTGAATGTTAGGGTTGTCCCACTCAGGACTGGTGTGATGGTATTAGTGGGTGAGTTTTTATGACATATTGGTGAGAGTCAGGGAAGATCAAGGAAGTCCGTTTTAATGAAATTGAAATAATCATTCTCTTCCCTGCCCCAGCATATATATTTTTTTATTTAGTTTGCTTTTCCCTCCTCTGTTCATCTTCAGTTCGAAAAAAAAAAAATACTCGTGTACTTTCAGACAGCAGCAAACTTCTCTAACCACTCCATCACCACCACTCTCAGTTACAGCTATACTCTGACCACTGCAACTTGGCCAGAAATTGCTATCTCTCCATCTTGAATCCTGATTTGTAACAGTAGCTCATTGCTAGAATATGGTACTGGTCAGAGAGAAGTTCTGTCGAAAGAATGTACTTTAAAGCTGTAGTAATGACTTATTTTGTCATACAGGTATGGAAAATAAGTTGCAGAAAGACAAAAGTTTCTACCAAGTTAAGGTCAATGAATATAGATCACTTGTTAATTGGGGGTTTATTTGTATGTGTGATTTGTATTGTGTTGGAAGCTTAATATGCCTGTGGTGATTTGGTGTCCTTAGTCTGGTTATCAAGTGATTCCGTCTGTGTTGTTCGTATCAAAATTAGGGGTTGTATTCTAAATGGCTTTGGGTAGTTGTAGCATCTCATATCAATTTATTTTGCACATTACACTTCAGTATCCTCTCGTATGTTACTGATGCAAACTACACTACATTAGTATTAAAGCACTAAAAGTAACATACAAGGGAATGTAAATGTATAATATGCAAAGTAAATCACTTATAAAGAGATGCTATTTCAGACACCTTCTCCCTAGTACTATTCTGCATGATCATCTTAGTATCCTCATGTACAGTATATAATTGGTGCAAACTGTGTGGATATTCAAACAACATAAGTAACATGCAAGAGAATGTTAAGGGTAATATGGAAAATAAATCACTAAGGGTGTGGTGCTGTGAAACTTTCTATCCCACCTAGAATGTGAACCAAGGACTGTGCACGTTTGTCCCAAACCCACACTAATGGATTGCACATTGACTTGCACAATTTTGCACAGTACTGTAGTCTCAGATTTTGTTCTTCATTATGCCAAAAAATCATACATAGAAAAGTAATTTGAAAACAATTATCGAGTCCAAGTTCTTTTTGTTGATTAAAAAAATTAAAAAGTAGAGAATATTAACTTCAGAATAATTATTGAGTCAATATTGGGCTTAAACTTGTATATACAGCATATATTTATATATATATAAAGGGAGGAGTAACTTTAAAACAGTCATAGCTGTTGGTTGTGTGTAGAATAATAGTTTGGTTTACTGTTTTGAAAATTGATTTACAAATGTAATAAAGTATAGTACTGTACTGTAGTTTGTTTTGCTGTCTTGAAAAACTGATTCCTGAAAGCAGTATTGTAGTTTGGAGAAATGTCACCTATACACAGGTATTTAAGTACTGTATTACTGAAATGAGCACTGTCACCGTATTTATAGCATAGCACTTTTTCAACATTGA
Source organism: Birgus latro (assembly GCA_018397915.1). Lineage (NCBI taxonomy): Eukaryota > Metazoa > Arthropoda > Malacostraca > Decapoda > Coenobitidae > Birgus > Birgus latro. The sequence continues at coordinate 35,793 of JAGKTI010000684.1, read as the reverse complement.
AATTTTGCAAGAGTCATGACCAAGTTGAGGCCATCACCTTGTAGTGTGGTATTACAGAAATCTAATGTACATACAGGAGGCAGTCTTTGTTATATGTAACAGATTAATTCTGTATCAACTTTCTTCCTTCAGTATAATTGCTGCTGTAAATTTTTTTTGGGGGGGGACTCAGAAATCAACTAAATAGGCATTTGTACTTGAGTATGCAGTACTTATCACTTAATTGCCAGAGAAAAAAGATGTAAATAAGATTGTTTATAATAAGGATTGCAAGTGTTTTAGAAATATCACAGTATTTTCTTATCCCATGTGAACTTGACAGTAAAACAACTTGCTTTTCTCAGGTAGTGAAGCAGCAAATGATGTCTGACTCATCTGGTCCAATGCCGTTCTACAAGCGTGTGCTGGTGGCGGGATTTGCTGGGGCATGCGGTGGCTTTGTAGGTACCCCTGGTGACATGATCAATGTGCGAATGCAGAATGACATCAAGCTCCCAGCTGACCAGAAGCGAAAGTATGTAATTTGCACCCAGAAATCCTCTCCATATCTATTTGTCTATTTATAACCAGATACTTTAATCCTATAAAGGATGGCTATAAACAGATTGTCTTCATGTCACCTTGTCTTTCACAATCAGGCAGCCCCCTCTCCAACTCACACTACCCTTTCTCATATACTGTATCTCTCCACCCTGTTCCTCCATCTCATCCTCAGTCTGTTGTAATTTCTCAAAGTATGATTGCAATATCTTATGGGGAAAACTAAATTTGTAGGGAGCTACCCAAAGCAAACCCATTTTTTCATCTTTATTTGACGTTATTCTAACTTACTGTTTGATAGGAAAAGTACGAAAACAAAAAATGCTGTGCAGATTTAAAAGTAAGGGTATTTACCTCACACTGATTAAATAATTTGTATGATGTGTAAGGAAGGCATAATAATAATGATAATGATAATAATAATAATAACATCCATCAATCCATTATCCAGTCCCACATTGCCCCATGTGGAGTGTAGGAGCCCGGGGCTAGGCAAGTTGGTCCTGATATTTAAGATGAGAATGACCAGCCTCATTCATCCCTGCGTAACATTATGTGAGCAGTAAACCCCAACTACCCCTTGGATATAAACCTACACAGGTTAAATCCAATTGGAGTGCCGTAATTACCCACTAAACCACCAGGTGCCATAATTTGGTTATATGGTTACCACCCAGCTCCATAAATGGTTTCCTGTTGTACAGGAAACCATTTGGCTTGTCACTCAGTGTAGAGTCACTCGTAGGCAGAAGGAAGAGGAAAGAATGAAGGAGAGAAAGAAGAGGGATTGTAAAGTTACCCGTAGGCAGAAGGAAGAGAAAAGAATGAAGGAAAGATAGACAGACAAGGAAGAAGGAAGAGAGGAAAGGGCAAGCACCCGAGAGCAGCACCACATTGAGTGAGTGGATGGTGAGCCCCTCCACCAACCACTGATAATAACAATAATCATCATCATCATCATCATCTTTCCTACCCTAGGGCAGGGTGAGGAGTAGCAATGTCCAGACAGCCCAGATTTGTCCAGTCCAATGGGCCATGCTCCATTCACTCATCATTCAAGCCCCTGGAATCCTGGCTCTATCGGATACACCAAAAACATTCACCACGTTCTGTAGCTTCACATAAACGAATCCTATAGAGTCAATCCAGACGCTGTCACGTTAAAAGGGGCTCCAAATCCCTGATCCTACACTTCTCACAATATTCATCTGGCCAGCTCGAGGTCTTGTCAGTTCCCTAGCCTCACCAACTCTCTTCCTCACACCCTCATCCACCATACCTCTCCACCTTCTCCTCGGCCTAATAATAATAATAATGATAATAATAATGATAAAAATGATAATAATGTTAATGGTGCTTCTTAGCTACCGGCACGCAGTAGATGGTGTAGTTCGTGTGATGCGTGAAGAGGGGGTGCCCAGGCTGTTCCGGGGCGCCTCAACTGCCACCTTCAGGGCCATCCTCATGACCATTGGACAACTGTCCTTCTATGACCAAATAAAGGGCTTCCTCCTGTCAACGCCTTACTTCCAGGACAATCTGACATGCCATTTCACTTGCTCTCTGGCTGCAGTGAGTTACTTTTATTTGTTCTGTGACTTTACTGTATACGGTTGAGTCACAGTTTAAGACAAAGGGAAGCAGTGATTTTACAATAACACAAGCTTTTAATTTCACCCCTAATAATTCAGTAACATAATAGTATAACTCAGTTGCATGGGAGAAACTGAGTGGGAAGTGAGTGTGTTTAGGTATTGGGTCTCCAGATGTTTACAACTCGTGTGTTGTGCTTTTGTCAGTCACTGGTTGGGTTCTTTGACCTGAGCTTACCCACATGACCCACGTCCCATACCTAGAGCTGCTTGCCTCAGTTGTTGTGTTGATGTGTTGTGTGTAGGAGCATTTATTTATTTATTTACTTTCCTTTTCATGTGAGAACTCAGAGCACATGGTTCCAAACTATCTTTAGTTATGCCTAAGCTCCCTGAAAGTGTTAAGAACATTCATTCATCATTCATCATTTAATCCAGTGTTTCCCCATGAGGAGCATAGTAGCCCGGGGCTAGGCAAGTTGGTCCTGACATTTAAGAGGAGAGTGACCAGCCTCACTCATCCCTAAGTAGCATTATATGAGTCATAAACCCCAACCACCCCTTGGATATAAACGTGAACTGGATCAATCTGATTGGAGTGCCGTAATTATCCACTAAACCACCAGGTGCCATAATTTGGTTATATGGTTACCAACCAGCGTAGTAAATGGTTTCTTGGTGTACAGGAAACCATTTGGCTTGTCACTCAGTGTAGAGTCACCCGTAGACAGAAGGAAGAGGAAAGAAAGAAGGAGGGAGAGACAAAAGAGGAAGGATGGAAAGAAGGAAGGAAAAGAGGATAGGGCAGGCACCCGAGCACAGCAGTACATCGAGTGAGTGGATGGTGAGTGCCCACATAAGAAAGGCATTTATTCCCAAGGAAATAGTGAAATTGTTGGATGAAGTGGTGTGTGGTGTGGGAGCTTAAATGCAATTGAGAGTAACATTCATATATATAATCAGGTAGATAGTTTCTTTGTGGAGAGTGATAAAACACTTAAAATGTTAATGATGAGAGAACAGTAAAATTTATGTTTTCACATTTAGTGCAGCGAGTGTGGAAAAGGTCTTGTGACCGATCGTTGTTATGAACTGATAACTTGGAGCTAGAAAATTTGTCTTTTATGGTATGTGAAAAGTATGAGTTGATGTAAGAAGTTGGTAAGACTAAGTGAGTTCAGTTCTTGTGCATTATACTATCATACAAATTATACTGCTTGGTTGACATGTTTAGTATTCAGGAATACTGCATTTGTGTTTATCAGGGAAGTTGTATGCAATCAATCTTTGCTGATGATTTCAGTATGTTTTTTTCCTTTATTGTTGATGACTAATTATACTTTCAAAAATAGTTTCACACTGCATTCTTTTAATGACTGCGCCAAAAGTAATTCTTGGCGAAATGTGCATGATGCTGGTTGGTGATTTTTCACTTGGTGATTAGGTTAGAAATTTTATCCTGGTTGGTATTGGGGGCTTTCAAGGTTAGTCTTAGTGGCAATCCTTGTTGGTTAAAATTATAGGGAGTACTGGGGGCAAAACTTCTCAGTTAGGTTAGGTTAAGATGCACTAATGTGTCCAGTTGGCAAGATTGTATGTGAACACACTCCCACGGGTGTCTTAAGGGAGACATGTTTGTAATATCGTATTTATATATATTTTTAAAGAAAATTATGGGGCTTCCAGAACCTAACCCCCAATTTTACATGTAAGTACAGTGTATGTCACATTGTAGCATGAATCCAATTTAGCAGAAAGTTCTACATAACGTATCTCATGTTGCATGAAGACTGACCCGTATATATTGTCAGTTTGTGTTCACCTGACAGAGCTTTCTTGCAATATGACCAAATTATAATAAGGCTTCCATCTATCAGTGCCTTATTTTTAGGATAAATTACTAGTCACAGCAAATAGGTAGAGTAACTTAGATGCACCCTATTCTCAGGGTGCCATTGCCACCACCATGACCCAGCCGGTGGACGTGATCAAGACCCGCGCCATGAACGCCAAGCCAGGAGAGTTTAGGGTGAGTGAAAACCAGTTGCTTGTATAACAAAATTAATCACTACAGCCCAGTAGATCCCATATTGTAGTCTTGGTATAGTTGTCCCTCACTGTGGGTGTGTGGGAAAAGACTCACCCTCAGATATTGAATCTCCATGAATAATGAGTGCCACTTTTTCTTTGAAAGGGCCCCCATAGCCATATTTTAAGTACTGCACTTGTTTATGATTATCTAAAAAAATAAAAAAAAATGCAATGCTTCAAAACATCACCAGAGGATAGAATTTCCTTGTTTAAAGTGCATCTTGCAGCAACTGTTAGGAAAGAAATACATGTAGCTGGCTTTAGTACTTGTGGTTTAACTTCCAGTCTGCAGTAAACATTAACTATTCCATGACCAACCTCAAATGAGGATTCCTTAAGAGGATGCATGGTGTCCATTGAGTTGATTTTAGTCAATTTAGTGTGATGATAGTTTGTTAAAGGTTCTGTTTCTGATGCTTTGTGTGTCCTTGCAGGGTCTGTGGCACATCATTACATACACTGCCAGAATGGGACCACTGGGATTCTTCAAGGTGAGATGATATGGTACCATAATGTGAAGTGCTTGAGGGTGAATGTTCATGCCTGTGAGGTGGAGTCTGGATTCTGGGGGCTTGAATGATGAGTGAATGAAACTTTGGCCCATTATATTGGCTTGTTCTCCCACTATCAGTTTTTTTTCTTGTTCTACTTACCCTACGTTGCCCCATCTTTAAGTCGAAAAAAGATTTGGTTGATGATGGTACCGCTGCTGCTGATGATGATGATGATATCCTTTTACAAAAGTATGTGATCTCCACTCTGACATATGGAAGTAGAGCTTAGACTTTGTTGGAAGGACACAGGTCAAGAATGAGAGCAGTGGAATTGAACTTTACAAGAGGAGCAATCACAACTTTGTATTCAAGTTGTGAGAGTGTCCAGTTCTATCAGATGAAAACAAACCAGCTATAAATCCTTTGAAGCCATTAAATATGGGAGGATGGTATTGGATACTGACGATGTTTTTCCTTTGTTTTCAGGGCTACGTACCAGCATTTGTTCGGCTTGGCCCCCACACCATCCTCACCTTCATAATGTTTGAGCAGCTTAGAAAGAACTTTGGCACATTAAAACACTGATATGGTAAGGGAAATGCTTATAGACACCTTCACACAGTCACTCCTGTTTCCATGGAACCATCATCAGCTGCCATCATTGATAAGGAAAATGATGATGGTAACGAATTCTTTGAGGTAGAGCGTGTTCATCGCTTCGCAAATTTTCGACATATATGGTTGTGTTGTCTATGTTGTGTCTTTATTTTTATATATCTACATCCACATAAATTGTAAAGGGCCCAGAGTTGTATTCTAAGTGGCTTTGGAGATTTCTTAACACCTCATTCTTTAGTGATTTATTTTGCACATTGCACGTTAGTATCGTCCTGTGTGTTATTGTTGCAAACTGTTGACATTAACTGATATAAATAACATACAAGAGAATGTTAAGATGATTTATTTTGCACATTACACCACAGTGTCCTCTTGTATGTTAATGATCTAGATTTTGTTGATATTGGTAGAAGTAGTAGTTGTGGCCTTCAGGCTCATTTGTGAATGTGAACCCAGTGGACTGCAGGCTGAAGTCGCCCATCCTCCTCCTTGCAGATGGTAGGGAGGGAATGGAGGGATTTTTTACAACTGGCCAACTCCACTTCCCCACATGAAGGCATCCCTCCCCAGCACCATGTTGATTTTAAGCAGTGTAATTAACAGACAAGAGAATATGAAGATGTAATATGCAAAATGAATCATTAAGGAAGAGATGGCATGAACCTTAAATGCCACTTAGAGTACAGATGTCCATTATTTCCCTGGTCCTTTCATATAAGAAGTTCCCCACTATTGAATCTTCATCAAAAACTGTCCACTCATGTTAAGCCCTAGTGCTTATTCCTTCTCATGAAATCCACTTCATTGCCAACTAATACATCCTGTGAACCTCTCCTTCCCTTTGATTTGGGATCATATTCTGAGTAGGTTTGGAGATTTCTTAACACCTCTTCCAAAGTGATTTATTCTGTACATTACATCTCATCATCCTCTCATATGTTATTGATTCAAACTCTGTCAGTATTAAAGCAATGTGAGGAGAATACAGGATGTTAAAATGTAATATGCAAAATAAATCACTGAAGAAGTGGTGCTATGAAGCCTCCCATATCACTTAGCATATGATCCTTTGAAGCAAGTGTTGTAACATTTTTGGGTGCTTTCCTTGACAGGCAATCAAGTCTCTGGTGTATGGTTGTTATATTGCTGCCACCATACATTTAGTCTCCAGTTTTGCTATTAGTTAGGTTTTTCAGGACAACATGGGTTGTATGTAGCTTTGGAGAATTTGTGGCTCTGTTATGGCACCTCTTTCTCAGTTATTTATTTTTGCTGTTGCACCTTGATATTCTCTTCTGTGTCACAGATACAATCTGGTTATCATTATTATTATTATTATAATTATTTTTGTTTATTGTATTCTTGCTGTCTGTTTTATTTAGCTGAGACTTTTCAGACAGGAGAGGTTAGATTTAGCCTTCATTATGCCCTTCAGCACTAGAGATATATCCTAACGAATAAAATTGTCTGGAGAAGGCAAGAGTCAGCAAGGGAGGGGGGGGTCAGATGGAAGGAGCTTAAATGATAATAATAACAAATATGAGAGAATACGCATTAAGCATAATAAATCAGTAAGAAAGTAGAAGCTACAAAGCCCCTAAAGCCACCAAAACTGTGGACCCTCATTTACGTAAAATGGCATTGAGCAAAAATTAAAAGATAGTGCTAATACACCTAAGATACTCCAGCATCCCTCCCCACCTTGTATGCTTGAACATGAAAAAAATACTAGATAGCAGTTTTGATGTAAAGTTTAGAGAAACACAAAGAAATATCTGTAGAAACACAAAACGGTATTTTTATATGTAATTTTTGAGGTTACACGAGTTTTTCGTCAAATGAACCAATGTAAATAGGAGACCACCTGTATGATTCCTTGTGGCAAATATGTGGCTGTTCAGTCCCATTTCTACAAGGGTCCTCTTCTGAGCTGGATAAAATCATCTTGTGGTAGCAGTAGAGAATAATAGAAGTAATAATGATAATACTGTAATATCATCATCATCATCATCATAATCATCATCATCATCATCATCTAATCTTGCGTTGCCCCATGAGGAGCATAGGAGCCCAAGGCTAGGCAAGTTGATCCTGACATTTAAGATGAGTGACCAGCTTCGCAGCCCTGAGTGGCATTATGTGAGTCGTAAACCCCAAGTACCCCTTGGATATAAACCTACATAGGCTCAGTCTGGTTGGAGTGCCTTAATTACCCACTAAACCACCAGGTGCCGTAATTTGGTTATATGGTTACCACCCATTGTAGTAAATGGTTTCCTGGTGTACAAGAAACCGTTATCTTGTCTCTCAGTGTAGAGTCACCTGTAGACAGAAGGAAGAGGAAAGAAAGACAGAAGAGGAAGGAAGGAAGAGAGGAAAGCACAGTAATGTGAGAGCAGCTCTACATCGAGTGAGTGGATGGTGAACTCCCTCACCAACCATGAATAATAATAACACCATCCACTCACTCGATGTAGTGCTGCTCTCGGGTGGCTGCACTTTCCTCTCCTCCTTCCTTCCTTCCTTCCTTCCTTCCTTCCTTCCTTCCTTCCTTCCTTCCTCTTTTGTCTTTCTTTCTTTCCTTCTTTCTTTCTTCTTCCTTTTGTCTGCGGGTGACTCTACACTGCGTGACAAGCCAAATAGTTTCTTGTACACCAGGAAACCATTTATTACACTGAGTGATAACCATATTGCCAAACTACGATGTCTGGTGGTTTAGTAGGTAAATAAGGCACTCCGACCTTATTGAGCATGTGTTGGTTTATATCCAAGGGATGGTTGGGGTTTACTGCTCACGTAATGCCACTCAGGGATGTGTGAAGCAGGTCATTCTCATCTTAAATGTCAAGACCAACTTGCCTAGCTTTGTGCTGCTATGCTTCTCATGGGGCAACATAGGATTGGATGATGTATGTATGTATCAATAATGCCCATAATAGTGATAATAATAGAGCTTATGTGAATTCAGGTACTGTGAAATTGATCTACTATGAATTCAACTACCTCAGATAATTCACTGACTTGTGCTTCCAGATCATGTGAAAAAGCTTTTGGTTACAGGTAAACTACAATGCACAATGACAAGTAGACTAACTGTTGTTAGTTTGTTTTCACCTGTTGGAACTTGGATATGCCCACAACTTAAATAGTGAAATATGGTTGCATGAATTCAATGAACCTTACTTTTGATGTAGGGATGAGTCTCTTTGGTTAGTAGTTAAATCAGTCATTGAGTATGACAGCACTTAGCCATCAGCTGAGTTGAAGGGGGTTAGGGATTTTCTTTCTGATTAGAATAAACACAATAGTAGACTCTTCTAACATAATTGTACAGTTGTAGACAAGAGTATTGTTCCACTTTTAAGTTCAGAATCCCACCCATGGGGTGTATAAACAATTTGAGGCCTTCACTGAACCACATTTGGGGTACACCCATGAGCAAAAGTTCACTGACAATCCTCTGCCAGCACTGTGGCCTGCCTCTCATATTTCTCATTCCTCACCAAACTGTAGAGAGTATCACCCTTTCCCATACTCTTTTGTTGTGTGCTTCATATTGCTCTTGCATTAAAATAGTTCATGTAACACGTTCCATTGCCACAGCTGGCAGAGAAGTATCAACAGATTTTATTTCATGAATGTACATAAAATGAATCTTAAATGTACAAAGCTCAAAGTATCGATGGATGGACCTAGGATTATTTTTGAGGTGTTGCTCATATAATAGGTGCATAGTGGTCTAGTGGGCTTAGGCACTTCAACTGGTTGTAACCCTAAGACTTACGTTTCAGGTTAGGGTATATTGTTCACATAATGCCACTCAGGGGAAAACAAGTGGTCACCCTTGCCTTAAATATCAGGACTGAGTAACCTAACCTTGGGCCCGTAAGCTCCATGGGGCAAAGAGGTTTGGATGATAGAGGGTTAGATAGATTCAAAGTTGCACATATCTCTCTCCAAAGTAATTGGTGTTGAGTACCCCTCTTTTATCTCAACCAACTAAGTAACGTTTCATATTGTAGCATATTTTTTTAAAAATTCATATATTCATCACTCTCAGACAGGAAACAGCCACAAATAAAGAGCAACAAGAGTCAACTGAGACTCTCACATTGTCACAGATCTTATCACATATATCGGATATCTTTTTTCTCTTAACAGTTCCCAACAACTGTTGTGAAGTAATTTGCTGGTTCTGGCTCCCAGTCCAGTCATCAGCTATACCCTGGCCAACCTCAATATGGGGATTGCGTAAGATGAAGCATGGTGTTATTTGTATGTATGTGTTTATGTACTGTATATATGTATTAAATTGAGAATGAGAATCTATGAACATACATGTGGTATCTGTAGTTTGTGAACCAGGAATGGATTGTATCTTTTGTGTATGGGAGTAGTAAACATAATACAGTAAAAGTCTGTAATCCGAATGGCAGGGGACCAAGGGTCTTTCAAACTACAGTACTGTATTGTTTTTTTGTTTTGTTTTTTGACTATTAGGAGAAACCTCTGAAAACATTAGAAATATATATATGGTCATTAACATTTTCCAGTTCGATTATACTATTTTCATTCATGGGAAAATTTGAAAATGTGACCAAAAGATGCTTAGAAAAAAATGAGATACACATTTTTATGTGCTCTTCCAAGTTATACTTGTCACAACTACTTTACTTTATGCAATATCACTTTTGTTTTTCTTTCAACTCATTCTGCAAAGCTTCATCTTTCTAATGGTATAAAAACAAATCCACTAATCCAAATATTTTGGTGTGAAAAAATTATCAGAAAATAAAAAACTTGAGTGCAGGGCAGGGTAGAAGGGAGGGAGAGCGGGGTGGGGGGAAAAGTGGGAGGGTTCTTCTGGCTGGAGGGGGGTCAGACCTTGAGTTTATCACTTATTGTGTCACATGCTTTCGTTTATCAGTTTTCTTTCCACCACGACTAGTAGGTGTAGGAACCATTGCTACTTTGATGTAGTCACTTGTTGGTCTGAAAATCGAGTGGAATTATTGGAAGGGCATCAGACTGGGCACAGGTATAAACTTGAAATAGCTGTTGTTCCTGCTTGCTGCCACTCCCCGCCGCTAGCGGGATTTCGGCGCCGCCTTGAAACATTCAGAGTATTGGGATATTCAGATTATTGGTGGTCGGATTAAAGGATTTTTACTGTACGGTAACCAGGAACTGATGCAGTGTTATATTAAGTTAACAATAATCTCAGTGTATAAATACAGGTGTACTGGCCTGGCATCAGGGTTTGCACCACTCCTGGATCTGCCCATGCAAAGTGTTCTTGGTTGTGCTAGAGTGTTCTGGGTTCATATTCCCATTGATGAAGGAAGCTTCCTAGCACCTCATCCCTAGCAGTTTAGTTTACATTCTATACTGACTGTTCTCTTGTATGTTACATTATTTATGCCTTTGTTTCAGCAAATGTCATTACTTTACTGGTAGTAGTAAAAGTAGTAGGTGGAACCCGAGGCACATCTGAATGTGAACCTGGTAGACTGCAGTTTGAAGTTGTCTTTTTTCTTCAATCCCCATCCTTCTTTTGGAGGATGGAGAGGGGATTGAGTGATGTTTGTATAACTTGACAGCTCCACCACCCGGTTAAATCGGTGCCACCACATGAAGGTGTCCCTCTCCAGCACCATATCAAAATACAGTGCATCAGTAATATACAAGGGAATATTGACACACCACAGACAGAAATAAACTGTCTTACATAACTTAACTTCGCCTAAAATTATCATCTCTCAGTCTTAGCTGTAGCAAGGGATTAATACAAGAATATGGTGCCAGTCACAAAACGTGCTATGGAAAGGAAGTGGAGCCATAGTATTGTCTTTCTGCCCTTGAACATCGTGAAATAAAAAGCAAAAGGGCAAAAATGTGGCGAAGTTAAGGCAGGTGTATAGTGAAAGCTCCCTATCCACACGAGAATATTCCACGCATTGTTGTTTTGTTTTCTATATTATTTTCTATAGTATACTTACAGTGGGGTCAGCGAAATTGGGCATAGTTGCTGCACATATCTCTCATCAAGCCTTTATCATTTTGTGAATTTTTGTGTTGGTTTTCTAGGTGGTATAGGAGGCTTCTAAATACCTCTTCTCCAGTTTTATTTTTGTACATTTTATGCCTTAGCATTCCATTGTATTTTATGTATGTTGTATTAATGGATGTGGCAGCCCAGACATGGAGAGAGAGAAAGAGGCAGGCAGAAAACAAGATGTTGAGATGAGATTTGGAGATTTGCTGGGTGTGGATGGAATGGGCTGACAGACAATAAGGTCAGAGTGTGAACAAATTGGTGAGACCTCTGTCCTGCAGTGAATTGACTCAGGCTGCTGCTGATGATGATGATGATGGATATTGACATAGATTATAACATAGAAGTGGATTCAGTATTTAGGTCTAATATCCAAAATAACTCGCTAAGGAAAAGGTGCTATGAAGTCACCAAAACTACTGTGCCCCTGTTACCTGAACATGGCCCAGATTCTTGTCCTTTGCATCTTATTTCACCTGGTCAGTGGAGGAAAAAGACAGAACTATGGCTCTACATCCATTCCATAGCATTTCTTCATGACTAGCTTTATATTTTAGTGTTTATATATTTTTACAACTCAGCATTCAGAATAATGACAATTTTAGGCCAGGTTAGGGTAAAAGTAATATAGAGTGTGACCCTTAACCATACTAAGCCATGGGATTTTTTTTTTCTTTGCCTCTGTTGACAACTGAATATGTTTCATGGAATGCTTGGGTCCTAAGTTGAGTAAAATCATCTGGCAGGCAAGAGTAAACTGAAAGGAATATTGCCCAGATTCAAACTGTTCAGTAAATTTGCTCGTTTTCAGTTTTCTGTTTATCTGGCTATAGATGGATAGGTAGGTAGATAGATAGATTAGAGTAATTTGCAACTGATTGACTGATAGACACATTTATAGAGATTGGTTGATTGATTGATTGATAGCCAGATAGATACAGTGATATATAGTTTCAGTGTTCCCTGCAAGACTGGTGTGTGTCTTAATTTTCTAAATGATCAAATGCAGAAATAGTTACCATGGATTATACAGTGTATGTGCTGTGGAAGAGAATATGCAGTAAACATTCTTTAGTTTGTTATATTGTTTTTGCTTTGGCTGCTGTTGCTGTGGCCCCAGGCTCATCTGACACATTAGCCCAGTAGACTGCAGACTGAAATCACCCTTCTCCAGCAGTCTACTATCCTTTGAGGAGATAAAGATGGAGTTAAGGGGCATGTATATAGCTGGGCAGTGGAGCCTCCTGGCTTTGTCACTTCCACCATGTGAAGGAGTCCCTTTTCAACATATCATTATACTGTACAGAGAGTTTACTGTATAATGATAAGATATAACCAGTAGATTTTAATATGCCCCTGTGCAATTTTATCCAAGTGATATTAACTATACTGTATTTATTTTTGTGTTGTGTATAGATGTTGTATATATTTATAGTTGATTATATTGACTATCAACACATTTTATGACAAGTAGTAGATTTACTTTGATAACACTAATGAATGTTTTGAGTTATCATGTGTTCAGTAATACAGGGCAATCCATTGTATACAATTCTGATCTATAAATATTCTGTAATTAAAAGACAAAGGTGACTTTACACTCCCTCTTCTGTCTTTTTTTCCTTCATTCTTTCCTTGTCCTTCTGCCTGTGAGTGACTCTACACTGAGTGACAAGCCAGATGGTTTCCTGTACACCAGGAAACCATTTACTACGCTGGGTGGTAACCATATAACCAAATTTTGGCACCTGGTGGTTTAGTGGGTAATTACAGCGCTTCAGTTGGACTGAGCCAGTGAAGGTTTATATCCAATGGGTGGTGGGGTTTATTGCTCACGTATTGCCACTCAGGGATGAGTGAGGTTGGTCACTCTCATCTTAAATGTCAGGACCAACTTGCCTAGCCCCGGGCTCCTTCGCTCCTCGTAAATTAATACACTGAAGATTTCTTTTTAACAGTTTCTGGCAACTGTTAAGAAGTAATTACCTGGCAATGGCACTTTGTTTAGCTCACAGTCCATAGAAAACAACAGCTGTACTATGGCTAATCTCAATATGGGGATTCCTTTAGGGGAGTAGCTTTGGCATCATTTGATTTGATTCAGTTTAATTGTCGGGTAAAGTTCTATTGCTACCTGTAAAGCTGATGATTTATCAGCTTCCTCCAACTCAAAGTATACCTTTCATGGAAAATTTTGCCATTTTTTTTTAGAAAATATCAGTGACAGAAACAAGGACTTACTGTAGTGTATAAAGAGGCTTAGAATATAGTTAAGTAACATTGTATATCCAAGGGGTGATTGGGGTTTACTGTTCACACAATGCCACTCAGGGATGAGTGAGGTTGGTCACTCTTATATTATGTTAGGACCAATTTGCCTAGCTTCAGGCTCCTTCGCTCCTCGTGTATATATCAAGAAATAGAGGGTAGTTTAATCTATCATATAGTACCTTCTGGTCAACATAATCTACAAGGTAACAAGCAAGAGAAAGACAACCACTGTATTTTAGTCTTTGGCTCATATTCTAAGTGGGTTTGGAGATTTGTAACACCATGTCATTGGTGACTAATTCAGCACATTAAACCAAAGTATTTTTGTGTATGTTATTGATACAGACTAGGTTGATATTAAAGTGATATACTGTAAGTAGCAGGCCCGTAGTCTGACTTTTTGAAGCTTTTCTACTGAACCCAGACTTGCATAGCAGCCAGCTGGTCAAAAGTCTGCCACATGCTTGCTGTGGGGGTTTGGGTGTATGCATAAGTGACACTGAGAAGCAGCACAAAACTTCTGAACAACAGAGAGTGACCCTTTTTGCACTGATATTAAAAGACAGACCGTGAGAAAGTGAACCTTTAGGCAGGTGGGAGGGTTTTCTGACCCTCTCGACTCCCCCTGGCTATGGGCCTCAGTGGAGTATGAAGAAAGTTAAGGTGTTATATGAAGAATAAATAATTAAGGATAATGTGCATGAAGCCTCCTATGCCACCTACAGTATAATCCTATGACTAACATTATCTTACTTTCACGCATTCAAGACGTTAAAGAAACTTTGTTCATGATTTCCTGGAGATACTGTATAGGGAAAGAGTACGAATACCGTATGCCATAGCTGAGGAGCTTACCAAATGTACAGCACTTTGATTACATCCTGTGTTAGCATGTACTAGAGTTATCTCTGACCTTGGTAGGGTTATAGCTATATTTTAAGTTATTGATTGATTAAAGGAGATATTTTAAAAAGATTTTGTTACAGTTTTTATTTTTTATTTATTTTAAATTTTTGTTAGTCAGTAGTAGGTGGGGGCGCTCACCATCCACACACTTGATGTTCTCGGGTGACTGCCCTTTCCTCTCCTTCCTTCCTCTTCCGCCCTTCTTTCCTTCTTTCTTTCCTCTTCTTTCTGTCTATGGGTGTCTCTACACTGAGTGACAAGCCAAATGGCTTCTTGTACACCAGGAAACCCTTTAATATGCTGGGTAGTAACCATATAACCAACTTATGGTATCTGGTGGTTTAGTGGGTAATTGAGGCGCTCCAGCTGGATTGAGCTTGCGTAGGTTTATATCCATGGGATGTTTGGGGTTTCTTGACATGTAATGCCCCTCAGGGATGAGTTAGGCTGGTCACTCTCTTCATAAATGTCAAGACCAACTTGCCCAGCCCTGGGCTCCTACACTCCTCTTGGGACAACACAGGATTAGATGATGTATATATGTATGTATGTTTTATTTTTTAGTAACACAGTAAATAGATTTTTTTTCTGTGAAAAAATTTATGAGTACTGTTTTGTGTATATTGCAGTACTGTGTTCTTGTATATTATTTCTTGTTTTATTATATATGTATGAAGAAGAGAATGACTTTTTAAGAATAAAAGTGCCTGATGGTCTAGTGGTTATAAAGCCCCAGTTAGTGTGATGGCCTTGTTTGGTTCTGTCTTCATGAGGTGGCTTGAGGTGTTTCAATCATATAATGTCCTAAGGAGAAATAGGCTATTCATTTACCCTTGAATTTACTGGACTATGGAATCCTAGCCTTGGGCCTCTACACCTCAAAGGGGGTAATATGGGATTGGCAGTTACAGCTTAACTTCTAAACAATACTGAATCACTTACCCTGCTTAATTACAATACTGTATGTTCTCTGAACCTTAATATCTGCCATATCAGTAAGGCATATCAGATATACTGTTGGAATTTGACCTAGAGGTACGGTAATTAAGACCCTGCCAAACTTTTGTAAACACTCGTAACTCTAGTCATATGTATGACCATTTGTTCTCAAGCTTTACTTGTAGATACTTCAACTGTACTGTTTACACAGCATTACACTTTCCTTGCCATATCAGCAGCCTGGGGCTTGGCTACTGTATTTAGTCTGTACATTCTTGGCAAGATTGATGAGTCTTGTGTCTCCTAGTGGCATCATTTGAGTGATCCATGTGCTTTAAACCAGCAGTACAAATGACAAGCAGTGTTTGCTCATACAGTTGGACACACACACACACACACACACACAGAGGAGGAATTTGTCATCTGATATCCAGGATGCCTGGTGGTCTAGTGGTCAGAATGACCTCTCCAGAGTGATGACCTTATGTGCATAGGTTTGATGCACCAGAGGTAACTGTTGGATTTTCAGTATGTAATGCCATCACGGGAAGTAGGCTGGTCATCCACCCTTTAGTGTGCTGGACTAAAGCAACCAAGCCAAATTATTACCCATGCTTCTCAAAGTGGGTAATAATTTGACATCATCATTTTTCCCCTGTCTGAGCATCAGAAGCAATAGGAATAGAGACCAAGTTATCCTAATGCCTTGATATGAATGATATTGCCAGATTAAGAGAGAGTGAGAGCAGGCTCATTTTACCTGCCTCAAGGTGTAGGGGCTTGAGACAGGCTGCCATTATATGACTGAAAAGCCTGCCGCATCCTCTTGTGGATTGAAAGTGTAGGAGGTGGTGTGTTCTAACTACTAGACCATAAAAGGATAGTGTACTTCAGTTATGTAAATTTTTATATTCTGCACATCCTTGTACATACTGTAGTTTTCAGTGCTGTAGAATATCCAATAATATTATGGTGTTGTGGTATATTTAGTTTGTGTTCTATCCAGTTCAGGTACTGTGAGTCATCATTATCCTCCTCCTCATTATCATCATCATCATCCTAGCATTTTTTTTTTCCACCCAAGGATGGGGTGAGGTAGAGTACAGGGACCAAGAAAAAAAAAAGGTAGAGGGAGAACTATCGTCAGCATACCCAATTAAATAGGTTACACTCATTCACTCATCATTCAAGCCCCCAGATTCCTGACTCCACCTCTACACACAAACCCACCACACCCACACCCTTCACGTCATGTATTTGCTAAGTTTATTACATGAGTTAGTATTGCATATCTATAAAGAAAAATATCTCCCCCATCCCCTCCAAATATGCAGATGGATAGACTTGTGAAACAGGATTCTAGGGGCTTGGATGATGTGTGAATGAGTATATGTCCCTGTTTTACTGCACATCCCATTAATAGTTATCCTTCTGTTATGCTTTCTTTTTCCTAGCTTTGGACCCTGCCACATCCTTAGATAGGGAATTGAGGTCAGGATGATGATGATGGCATACTGCAAAATGTGACTCCATAGCTCTTAGTGTTCTTTTGTGGCATACTGCATTGTGTGAGTACAAATTCCCTGGCACAGTTGTAATACTGTATACTGAATTTCACTCATTAAAGTACAGTAGATGCACAGACTCTCTCTCTCTCTGAGTAGTATGAGGTGCGTAAGGGGCCCAGACAAGATGGGCCGATGTCCTCTGCCACCATGCACCCACCCTCTTCCCCTCAACGGAGCCTGCGGGAGATACGCAGTCCCGCTACAGTACTCTTGGGCCAGACCAACACTCGCCAGGATCAGGGTGGGACTTGTTACTTAACAGTCCCAGGTAGAACCCAGGCGACAGCCACTGTACACGCCGGGGAGAGAACAGCCACTGTACGCGCCGGGGAGAGAACAGCCACTGTACGCGCCGGGGAGAGAACAGCCACTGTACATCTTTCATCTACCACCCCCTGTAGAACCCAGGCGACGGCCACTGTACATCCCTTATCTGCAACCTCCACTGGAAGCAGGACCTCAGTGACAGCCACTGTACATGCCAAAGAGGGAACAGCCACTGTACGTCTCTCACCTGCTGTCCCAGGACAAGGCAGAACCATGTCGACGACCACTGTACATGCCGGGGAAGAATCTGCCGCACCCATCGGCACAAGCAGAACCCAGGCGATGGCCACTGTACGTGCTGGGGAGGGAACGGCCACTGTATGTCCCTCATCTGCAGCCTCCACTGGGATCAGGACCTCAGCGACGGCCACTGTACGTCCCTCACCTGCTGTTCCAGGGCAAGGCAGAACCACAGCAACGGCCACTGAATGCACCAGGGAGAATCTGCGGCCCTCACCAGCACAAGCAGAACCGCGGCGACAGCCACCATCTGCGCCGGGGAGAAAGTAGCCATTGTACATCCCCCATCTGCAGCCACTGTTGGGAGCAGGACCGCGGCGACGGCCACCATACACACCGGAGAGGGAACGGCCACTGTACGTCCTTCACCTGCCGTCCCTTGCTCGCCTCACTCTTCCAGGGGCCAATTGGGACATCCCTCTCTCTCTCCCTACAGACCTACAGAGCTGGAGAGGATCTGGAGCAGCCCCGTCGTGAGCCTGGGGATTCGCTCTCTGCAGACAACACCCCCACGTCGCCCCTCGCTGTCAGACTCCTGGAGGGGGGAACGTTGCAGGCAGCCCCTGACAGCCTCACTACCCGAGAGAGGCTGCAGCCCCCAGCCACCCAAGGGCAGCCCCAGGACTCCAGGACGAGACTTCCCCAGCCCCACCGCCGAACAGTCCTCTCCCAAGAGTAGGCGCAGGAAAGTGCATCTGCTCTCCCTATTTCGCCCCAGTCTCAAGGGCTGATCCACTCATTGAGGCCCCACCAGGAAAAGGCCTCTCTCTACACTGCCCAGCAGCAACTGTCTAGCCACTAGTAGCCCAACCCGGATCTCCTGTGTATCAGATAGTGTGTTTAAATGGTGCATTGTATTGTGTCTGGCATTGTGACTCTTTATGGTAATACACCTGTAAGGTTGGTCAGCCCAAATTTTCATGCCCTGTTCCTCTACTTGCATGCTGAAGGGAACAGACCCAGCGCTCGTGTACAGAGAACAAGGAGTTGAGCTCTGAACACGTAGCATAACAGTAAGTAATAATGACAGCTAGTGTAAGTGACTATCAAGTTCAACCTTGCCTAACCACCAAAGTCACCATTACTTACGCCCTCCCCAGTCTTTACCTCCCCACCCCTGTCGAACGTACTGTACATGTGTTGGACCTGGTCGAGCTTCCAACCTGGCACTTAAAATTTTATGTATTTAGGGTAATTGGTGCAGGGAAGTAAAGAAAGACTTTGAAAAAGGGACAGAAAAGGACATATTCAGGCTGTCCTTTTCTACTTAAAGAGGACAACCTGATCTCAAAAAGGACAGATTGTCCTTAATTAAAAGGACAGTTCTGGCAACCTGCGTTTGTGGCCACTCCGGGATTACGGTTTCTGGCTATAGATACAGATAGATAAAGGAATAATGTATTAAAAAGATATTGTGTGGCAAAACCCACCACCTCCTTTTGTTTATGTACTCTGTATACCTTTGCAACAATGAATAATTCAGTTAGTCAAGATACAACCTTGTTAATACCTGAATCAAGTAGCCGGAAAAAAAAAAGTCCTACCTAGGTTTTGACTTTTAACTTCTTCAGACTTCGCTGGTAAGATTGGGAGGGTTTTTAACTTCTTCAGACTTCGCTGGTAAGATTGGGAGGGTTAAAGTGAATATGTAATTTCTGAGACGATGATATGCAACAATACAGTTAGACATAAAGATAAGACGTAATAAGGTTGGCAAGTGAGCAGGGCTGTGAATTTAGCCTTTCCAAGCTATAGTTACTTCTCCTTAGGGGCAGTTTTTCACGTATGGATGCAAGGAATTTAACGGTATTGTTGACGTTTTTGGGTACAGAAATTTTGGCAGCTTTTGCGAATCTGATCATATATATTTTGGTGATAGCGATTTTTTTTAGAGCAGTTGGCAACTTCAGTGTCAGTTTAGCGCTCTTGCTGTAGGCATTGGAGAATTTAGAGACAGATTCTTTTGACTAGGGGATGCGGATTTGTGGAGTTAATATTTCATCATTATTTAGCGATATTCTCGGATTTTCAGCAGTTCCTATCGTCATATCTGAGTTTTGCATTCCTAATGACATTTTAGCGCATTGTGATTTGGCAACTCTGCTCTAGTGAGGTTGTGGTAGCAGGTGGGGGAAGCTGTACCATATTGCCGGTGCTAGAATACTACGTCTAAGAAATATTCATTATTAAGAAGGAAAAAAAAAAAATCGATTGATCCAGGGAGCTAGAGGAGTTTCGGATAAAAGCTTGCATAGTGCGGGAGTACAAATAGTGGATGGAGAGTAGGAAAAATGTTTTGAAATAAAAGTTAATATTGAGGCACAAGTGACTCAGCTGTGTATGAGCTAGTCATGTGATATTAAGAATTAACACCAGGCCAGCAGATTCTTTGTTTGAGTGAGACTGTGATGGTCATGTGATTTTGAATCCTGCAGATTTCTTTGTACTCAACGAGGGTGAACCATGGCTATGCTGGGTGTGAAGAGGTGCCTGGTCTTATTATTATTGTGGCTGTTTGGTTGTATGGCAGCAGGACACGACACTGAATTTCCCTGTTCCATTGTCGATGGTGAAAACCTCTATGATCTCAGTGAACTTGCAGCTAAAGACTACTGGGACCTGACTGAGACCTTGCACACTGGACGGGACCACAAGAGGGTGTACTACATCAGTGTCTGCCATCCTTTGAGGAACGCCCCAGAGACCTGCCATAACACCAACACTGGGGTATGTTCTGTGACGGAAAATGAAAGTGGAGACCAGGATGTGGTGGCTAATGCCGGTCAAGTATCGACGACTGGACCTCGGATTGCCCAGAGTGGATGGGTTGAATATCGGTATGATGGTGGCGAGTCTTGTGAGTGGTACGGCCGAAATCGTACCTACCAGACCTATGTCAATATCCTGTGTGCTAATTCCCCCTCTGAAGAGACTTCCGGCCCAGTTCTCATGAGTTCATCCGGCTGTGAATTAGTCTTTGCTTGGATGACAATGTCCGGATGTCCGAAAAAGGTGGACGTCACAGTGCCCAAGACCTGCCTTACGAAATTCCCGAACTCCACCCACACCCTAAACCTACACTCTCTCCACTCGCCGACCCACTACACTGTCAGCTGGAATGGGGGTATCTACGAGGTAAACATCTGTGGTGCTGTGACAGAAGGGAAGTGCAGTGAGACCAATACAGCCGTGTGTCTGGTGAAGGTGGGTGATGGGACGGGTGACCAGGCAACCACCATTGCAACTACCGACAGCATGGAGCTGAAGTGGATGGATGCCATCCTTGTTTTGATGTACAGGTACCATCCTAGTCAAAACAGTACAGTATTTACTTCACAGGCTTTTAGCAGTTTTGGTCCTCACCAACTTATTTTTATCCTGTGTGGGATGGTTTGGTACTGCAGGTATGTGTTTTTAGATACTGTATTAAACATAGCTCTTCTAGTGCTGTACATTGGCTAGCAAAAAGCGGTTAATATCCTATCTGTATTGGAAGGGAAAAATTATCCGATTTAATGGCGCTTCTGACAAAATGAAAAAAATACATCTTATTAATTGACAGTATATAGATATGAGGTATAGCTGAGAAAGTACTTATTGCAAGGCAGTGGAACTCATCCAGTGTCCCACCATACCAGTAAAAGTAACACAAAGGTCCACCTCAACCTAATGTCTATCTATCAACCTAATGAAAACGGGCAATTATTGCATCTGCAATTTTGGCTCTATGATAAATAAGCCACACACACAGAATGTTAGATGTTATGGATAGTAGTATTAGATCATACTTAGCCTAAATAGTCACTGATGTTCAGTATATTCACACACGTGTATTAAATGCCTGTAAGTATGTGCTATAGATATATCCTTCTACTTCATGTAAGGTTACATATCGCCATGTAACAAAGAGCAGGTGAGGACAGAGAATGTTAGATGTTATGGATAGTAGTATTAGGACATACCTAGCATAAATACAGCCACTGATGTTCAGTACATTCACACGCACAAGTGTATTATATGCCTGTAAGTATGATTTGGAAACACCCTATTTCATGTTAGGTTATGTGGATCCAATTGGACCCACTGCTACTCACTGCCATGTAACAAAGAGCAGGTGAGGACAGGAATGTGTGACCACTGACATCTGGACCAGCAGTTATGATTGGCCTATTGGGGGTTACTAAATTCACAATAGCGAATGAGGTCGTGACATTGGTGCAGATTCAGTGGGATCGAAAAGGTAAAAAGGTAAGACAAAATAAGCCACACACAGAATGTTAGACATTATGGATAGTAGTATCAGAGCATAAGTACAGTCACTGATGTTCAGTATATTCACACACAAGCTTATTATATGCCTGTAAGTGTATACTGTAGAAATACCCTTCTACTTCATGTAAGGTTACGTGGATCCAGTTGGCCCCACAACTGCTCCCTGCCATATGACAAAGAGCAGGTGAGGACAGGAACATGTGACCTCACCGACTGGGAGTTAGCAAATTTGCAACAGCGTGCAATTGTGATATGGAAGCTTCACTCCCTGCTCAGGCGTGACTCCAGTAGGGACTAGGGATACCTATATAGGGTTAAATGGTAAAATGCTTGGACTAAAACATGCAGAATACAGTAGTCAGACCTTCCAGGATCCCCTCGGACCCCCCACCTAAACTTTACCCCTCCTATTTTGAAGTACCATAAGTACTGGTAATACCTGTAGATGTAGAGAATGATGTGGCCATTTTCTTGTACATCTTTTTCTTGGTCACAGTCCCAGTGGTGGAAGCTGCAAGGCCTAAAGCACACCCAGTCTTCGAGACTCCCTGCCTCTCCTCATGGAGTCATACAATTTCCAATTCTCCAGAGTTAGAGTACGGGGCTGCTGCATCTTTGCAGCGGGCTTCCCCTATGCTGGAGATGATGCAGGGCGCATGGGAGGCATGTCTAAACAGTATGAAAAGGTGTAGAGCTGCGAAAATATCCTCACGTACAACAAAGCTGCGAGGAAGGGCGTGGACTGGTTCCGGGAAAATTTGCCGTGAAGTCAATTCACCGTCAGACAATTCTCTGTCAAAACCCGGATGATTCTATCATTCTATAAATTCAGTTAATATTAATTGATTAATACTATAATAACTAATTTCATAGGGAACTATCAAGGTCTGTGTTCATTGAATAGCATTGGTTTGGATATTATTTATAATTTGCACTTGTAGTCAATAATTAACTTGCTCATGCCTCGCTGTAGTCAACTTTGAATTACAGGGAATGTGAAGGTGGATGGAGTAGTTGGTGAATGGGGTGTGCCTGCAGAGATGGATGAGAATGCAGTGCTTTAGTGGATGTTTGTGCCGGGAGGGGGTTGGTGATAGCTAATACACTCTTTAAGCACAAAATTATCCCTCGGTATACGTGGTGAGTGATGAGAAGGGTGGATAGTGAACTGATTGAACGGAAGGCAGTGATTGATTATGTGTGTGTGGATGAAAGGATGAGAAGCAGCATTCTTTCATACAGAATCATGTAAATACTGAATGAAATTTTCAATAAAAGTTATTTTTATGTTACTTCTGTCCATATTTGATATCCCGATATTGACGATAAATATCGAAACAGGTTTGGTATCAGGAAAAATGCAATACCGTATCAAGTTTTGATTTTTTTGTTTTGTTTTTGAAGGCTCCAACATGCTTGCCTGCGTCGGCCTTGGTTACCTGATGGTGACTCTCCATGCTGCTTGATTTATGGCAGCCTCCCTGTTCAGTCCCTTAACGCTGAGGTCACACTTAATGACCTCTTCCCATGTCTTTTTCGGTCTACCCTCGCAATCCCGCTCCAAATATTAACATTCTCACTTTCTGCACCCAGTTATTATCCCCCATCCTCTCCACATTCCCAAACCACCTCAATCTACCTCTCTTCATCACAACATCTATACATTCCAGGCCCATCCTACCTCTCAACTCTTCCATCGTGCGAGTATATTGGTTCGGCAAATTGTATTGGTTACAGCACTAACCTCATCTGTGCCATACCTGCATTAGCCACATAATGAAGAGGATGAGGTGTTTTTGGTGAGGGATGGGCACCATTTGTTGTTGCACATGAAAAATACCATCTGAATACAGCATCACTTTTGGTTTGGTTAGATGAGGATAGTTTAATAACGGTATCTAAAAAACATGTTTCCAACAGCTTACAGCATCAAAAGTCAGTGCTCACCCAGCAAAAACAAACCGATGAAAAAGAGAAAAATCCTAAAATAGTGAACCCATAAAGTAAATACAGTATCAACTTTGCCTTTTTAAGTGATGTCATTATCGCTGTAGTTCATTTACTCATACCGGACTAAGATCCTGATTCCATTCAGCTCAGTTTTCTCCTTCATCTGGGTACTGTACATATTAGTACCAGTATTTATTTAGGTCCTTTGGGTGTTTTTTCCTTCATTTAGATTCATTTGGGGTTTTATTTAGGTTCATCAGGGTGTTTTTTCCCTTATATGGAGTCATATAGGCATTTTCTCATTGAATTTTGGTTCTCTCTTTTTTTTTTAAGTTTTTTTTTATCATTTGGGTTAGTTTTTGTAGTGTGTTGGACCCTGTGTAGGTAGCTCCCTTTAAAATGATATTTAATCAGTAGCTAACAACGTAACCTTACCTCTCTGGGTACCGGTATTTAGGCAGAAATTGTGTCCTTCATGTGGGATTCCACTGTAGACAGACATGTCAGTCTGTCTTTCATGCCAGATTCCTTAAACCCACAAACATATTACTTCCATGTTCTCATGGTAACCATGTCCTCTCTCATTTGGCTGCCCTCCTTCCAACCCAACTCACCCCTCACCCCCACCTCTCTCCTATATCTATCTACTACATCCCTCGATCTCATCCTAGGCCTTCTTCTTCCCTCTACCACTTTGTTCTAAGTATCAGATTTATTGGGTAGTCCCTCTTTTAAGTAGGGTGCACGAATTGAAAAGAGGACAGCCTGATGGCAGAGGACATGGTGACTTGGAGGTGGTTTGTCTGTCCACTCTTTCCAGTATTAAGACATCCAGGTTTAGACAGCTACATAGCTAGTAGACTTCATAGGACCTTTTTCTTAGTACTTAACATTCTCCTGTATATTCGCACAGGGACCAAGATAGGACTGTCGAGATCCAGTTCCACTGTGACCGAAAGGCAACGGAGACTGAGCTTCACTTTGTTGAGGCAACGAATACCAAAACGTCATTCACGATGCGAACGAATGTAGTGTGCACCCCACAGCAGCAACACCAGTGCCTGTTGGATGACCACCGTGGCAATGTTTATGATCTACGGCCACTCAACAAGAAATCTGGCAACTGGGAGGCCTATGACACGTCCACTGAAGGACAGGTAGGCTACCCCATTTATCTATCTGTCTGTCCGTCTACAGACAGGTGCCTTAATCCGGGAAGTAAATCATAGGGTCTGAATGTTGTTACTTATTGTTCATTTATTTTCCACATGGTGGAGATTTTAATTCTTTTGAAGCTCATAAATTTGCAGAATGTAACAGATCTGTGGCATAGCCTTGCATCCTTTTTTATAGCACTGTTTCATGATTAGCATCATATTATAGTGGTATCTATTTTTATAACTTAAGCTTATAGTGAGTGGATGAGAAACAGGTGTGTGGAGGAAATTGAGGGATGGAAGAGAGAGTTATATGTAGGGAGAAAGAGAGAGGTGAAAAGACTAAGACGAGAGTGGATGAGGAATTTGAGCGTAAAATGGAGGGAATGTAAGAAAATGTTCTAGAAAGAGGTAAACAGAGTTAGACAGGGTGTTAAAGAAGTTAGTTGGGGAGTGAAAGATCAAAATGGTAGATTTCTAGTGGAGAAGGGAGAAAAAGTGAGCAGATGGAGTGAACACTTTTAAGGAATTGTTTAAAATAGAGAATGAAAATAATGCAAGTATAAATGGCTGGGAAAAGGAGGGATGTGAATGAGAGGAAAAAATCAGTAGGATGGAAGTTGTGGAAGCAATGAGCCTGTGCAGGGTTTCTTATCCAAGGGGTGGTTGGAGCTTATTGCTCATGTATTGCCACTCAGGGATTAGTGAGGCTGGTCACTCATCTTAAATGTCAGGACCAACTTACCTTACTGCGGTCTCCTACGCTCCTCATAGGGCAACACAGGATAAGATGATGATGATAATGAAACTGTGTAGGTCAGTTTATAAGCTGGTTTCGGCACTGAATTTAGCGTCCAGTCCACAAAACACGAGCTTTACTGTGGCCAACCCCAATACGGGAATTCCTTACAAGTTTTTAAATTTTTTAATTTTCTGTTTTTAAATACATATCAGAATGCGCTATACCAGTGTGTGTGTGGTGAGGTGTATTATCACTGTCTAACCTTAGGGTCCCTACACCTGGATGGAGGTACAGTATAGACTCAGAAATTAAATGCATTGGTCCAAAGGCACTGTGGAAAAATGGAACATTGTGGAGAGTAGAATCATAATAACTATGAGTAAATCCTGTAATAAATAGTATGTAGTACCAGAAATAATCAGTACAGTGAAGTACTTTGTTTTATTAATCATCTGTTGTTCTTGTCTGCATATAAACTTTTTCCTCAAACAGGACTTTATTTTGTAAGGACATATCAAAACCCCCAGATTGCATGGTAAATTATCTTGAAAGCAGAGGTTTTGGGATATTGGATGTTCTGATCTGGGTTTGCGCTGTATTGTTATGTGGGATTGATTGTCAGCATTTCTTTTCTTAACCTTGTAAATTTGGGTGATGGTCATTCTTGCCACTATCAGACAACTTTATTCAACCCTGGAAAGGCCTCTTTTATTTTGAGGCCTACCCAGCTCAAAAAAATCTGTCCTAAGTTGAATAAAATTATCAAGAGATATCAAGAATAAGATGAGAGAGACATCCCCTGGGGTGGATGTGTTAACCAGTACTTATGCCTTTCAGAATGTGCTGTACCATATCAATGTCTGTGGCCAGGTGAACAATGAGACATATTACCACTGTCCATCAGGCCCCATTGGAGCTTGTCAGACCAGCACTGGCAAAGATGGTGGATACAGACTTGGCTTTCTTACCTCGGACCCGACCATTGATGAAGATGGCTCCATTACACTTCTTTATACCAGTTAGTGCCTGTTTTTTAGATTGTACATAAGTTTGGAGGTCATACTCAAAGGGGCCCAAGAGATTTCATATCAGTTCACCTCAGCAATTTATTATGCATATTACACCTTAGCACCCTCTTGATGAAGACAGTGCCATTACACACCAGTTAGTACTTTTGTTTTCAGTTATTGATGACATGAGATTGAGGAAAGCTAATGTAGGACGAGGAAGACTATACAGTGCATTAATTCTAGCCTGGTAAAGATCCCAAATCCCTCTCAGCTTAGTTGATGACCAAGTGAAGTTAGATAGTGCCAGTTTGACCAGGAATGGCATCCCTCATCCAATGTCTATTTAAGTACAGTATAATCGACACAGTGGTATATTGTTACTGCATATACTGTAGTTTAATGTACAGGTATGCACTTACATACAATACAGTACAGTATGTCCTCATTATGTGTTGCCTCTTTCTTTATTTTAGGTGTCCATTAACCCTCTTGCGCAAGGATAAGTTTTAGTAAGTTTTCCAGCACACGATTTTATTTCCACCCCTTGCTGCCAGCCCACCCATGCGCCACTGAAAACATGTATTCTTGCCTTACTTTCACCACCCAAACCTCTATATATTGCCATGAAACCCACATCATCTTATTCGCTGATGTTTGTTCTAGCCGGAAAAAAATTTACTTAACTCCTCCTGTATTTCTTTTTCCGATACAGTATTTGTATATCTGGTAATACGTTTGGGCTTGCATGTTCCATATCATCCCCCTCAAAATTATTTTCTTCTGTGTGTGTGTGTGTGTGTGTGTGTGTGTGTGTGTGTGTGTGTGTGTGTGTGTGTGTGTGTGTGTGTGTGTATGGCTGTGGCTGTGGCTGTGGCGTATTTGTTCTCTCCTCCTTGCACTACATTTACCTAACACATGCAGTGCACACAATAGATTTCTCCATGAACATTCGCTGCATGACATACGTGTATATATGTGGCTGTGTGGTGTATTTCTTGTCTCTGATCCTTGCACTAGGTTTTTGCTAAGTCGATGCATGCAATATTTCTTGGTGAACACTTGCTGCACTATTTTATATACATATATTTCACACTAAACCATACGCAATATAGCACTGTCTAAGATTGGTACAATACCTTTTCACTGAAGCCTGTGATTGTGTGGCATATATGTTGTCTCTGATCCTTGTGCCAGGTTTGCGCTAAGTCAGTCAATGCATTCAGTATTTTTCGACGAACACTCACTGCATCATTTTAAACGTATATTTCACACTAAACCGTATGCAATATAAAACACTATCACATGATTCCATCCCAACCTCCTCTATTATTCCCTTCCCAACTCTATGGCATACGTGACCGCCTGTTTTCTTAGCGACTATGGCATATTTCTGTGTCATACATAATGTCTGCTATGGTAGGTCAGTTATTTCACTAATCCAGGCACACATAATCACATATATAAGTATTGGCTTCACTTTAAAGGTAAAATACTCACATTATTTATGGGCAGGGTGAAGCAGAGTGGAAATCCCACAGAAACAAACCAGGCTCCTGCCTCCAGGGCCTAACGGCTGATAATGGGCTCCAATGCTTCACGAACAATATATTTATGTTCCATAGACACAGGCACTTCACAGTATAGTAAAAAACACTGTATAGTCACAATATTTCAGTAATGGCTTCTGCCTTGAGTGGAAGGGGGAAAATGGTGGATTTAAAGAGACGACTGATGCAGCACTACCCTTCAGCCCAGCTGGTTGTGAAGTACTGAGGTTTTTATGGTGCACATTGTTTCATCAGAACAGTCACAGTGTTGCCAAGTATTACTTTGGAGGCGAGATTGGCATGCTAGAACACACCAGAATTTGACGCAAATCGGCCAATAACTTAATTTTTGGCAAATTTTTTTCTACTTTTTCACACAATTCACGTTAATGTGCGTTTCTCAGAAAAAAAACATGGAACGCGATTCGCGACAATGTGCCCAAGGGGGTTAGTTACAGAATACTTTCCTATAAAACTTTCATTGCTACCTCTTAAACAGATTTTCCAGCACCATTTGTATGGAAAAGTTAAAATTTTGGAACACACCAACATATGTACTGTACTTTAATTTTTATTTATTATTTTACAGATGGTGATCCGTGCAAGGAAGGAAAGCATACCCGATCAACCAGAATCAACTTTGTGTGCCATGAGGTAGAGCAGGAGCCTGTGTTCATGGAGAAAACTGAGACCTGTGAATACATGTTTAAGTGGCTCACCCCGGCAGCCTGCCCTCGCCATAAGACAACAGGGAGCAACTGCATGGTTAAGGATCCATTGTATGGGAATCTGTATGATCTTAACCCTTTGCGTGATTCCAAGAAGGACTACCCACTCAATCTAGGCAAGAGAAACTTTCTGGTCAATTTGTGTGGCCCACTTATCTCCCCATGCACTGATGATGCTGGGATATGCCACATTGATGGAAATACAAAGTACAGTGCAGGAAGAGCAACATCAAAGGTGACTTTCCATGATGGGAGTTTATTGATGAAGTTTGAAAATGGAACAGGCAACTGTGGGCCGGAGAATAAAACAAGATCCACGAATATCATCTTCTTCTGTGATCATGAGAAAAGCGGTCGAGATGGCCCTGAGCTGTTCCCTGGAGATGAATGCACTCTCAATTTTGTTTGGAAGACTGAGCATGCCTGTCCCCCCTTCCATGTTGTTGATTGCAGTTTGTCCACCAAGGATGGACACGTTTACGACCTGAATAAACTCTCGTCCCCAAATTCAAACCAAGAATACTATGGTCCTGATGGCAAAAGGAAGTACGTGTTCAACATCTGCAGGTCTGTTGTTCATAGCAAGTTCAGTCGGTGTCAGTATACAGCAGGAGCTTGTGTTATAGATCGACAGCATGAGACTGAGGCCTTGAATATTGGGGAAGTTCACAGTGGTCTGTATTTGGAGGATGATAAATTGAAGATCAAGTACACCAATGGGGACATTTGTGATGATGAAACTAATACTCAGTATGAAACAGTAATTGAGTTTATATGTGACAGGAATGGAGGCACTGCCTTTCCACAGCTCATTGCACAAGAGAATTGCACCTACTTCTTTGAGCTGAAGACTGCTGATGCATGCCCAACAGTGATGCAAAATAACTCCTCATCTATACACAGTGGGGAAAACTGCCGGGTAAACAGTTCCCACACTGGCTACATGTTTGACTTGAGCCCACTGAAGAAGGAGGAGGGATACGAAGTGCGGGATGACAGCAATCTTCACCTGATTCTGAATGTTTGTGATGATGTGAGTAAGGATAAATGTCCTGGTGAGGGGAGTGGGGCTTGTAGCTATTCCCACCAAGACCCCAACCACATCATCAGTGCTGGGAAGGCAAATTCAGAGCTTCACATCCTTCCAGGCTTCCTTTTCCTTCATTACACTGGAGGGGATCAGTGTAATAGTACAACAATGCGGTCCACCTTCATCAGCTTCATCTGTGGTGCTGAAAATGTAACTGAGGGACCTGTACTTATTCACGATGACCTTGACAGATGTACTTACTTTGTCAACTGGTACACTGAGCTTGCCTGTGAGCGGAGGATTAATTGCTTCGTTGATTCTTGGACCAGCCGCTTTGACCTCTCGCCTCTGATCAGATCGACAAGGAACTATGAGGTAGCTAACCCTCAGAATCCTAAGGAGAAGTTCTACATGAATGTCTGTCGGCCCCTGAACCCAATTATAGGGCTCAACTGCAAGCCCGGATCAGCTGCTTGTCTCTCTACTTCAGACCCTGAAGTGGGGCCTCTCAATTTGGGGCATCCAGCAGTGGGTCTTGTGTATGTTTATGATGAAGGGGTCAAGATGATGTACACACATGGATCCACCTGCCCAAATAACACCGGATATGACATCTCAGCAATGACGCATTTCATATGTGACAAAGCAGCTGGCAAGGTAAGATTATCACAGTTTGAACCCATATCTTCAGTAACCTTTAGTAATGGAGGAGTTATTGAAGGCTCTATCTATCCCTTCCAGTCCAGAAAGTCCATCCTAAACTTATCTTCATTGCCACTGACACCTTGTATTAGTTTATTCATGCTGCTACTAGACAGTTCTATTCACCTTAAGATACATCTCTTTTGCCACGACACCAATAATTCCAGTTCAAAGGCCCATAGCTCCCAAACTATTGCATGGATTTGGCTTCTCTTGTGCTTTGGTTTTAGAGGAATGCTGACTTAACAAGGTCATGTGAAGTTTTGATTCATCGTGCAAAAAATGGCATTGGAGAAATGAATTTGTTTACCAAAAATTTTACTCATTTATTGCATGTTTCAGGTTAAAAGTGGCTCAGAACTGTTTGCATTGTTCATTGTTCACACACACACACACACACACACACACACATACGTCTCCGGCCATGTGCTTGTGCTGTGGGAGTCCCCCCTCCGGCCATGTGCTTGAGCTGTGGGAGTCCCCCAGACTAGCTTACTAGCCGTGAAACAATTGTTGAAACAATGATGGATGCCATTGACGTGAAGATCGCCCAATACATGGCATAGGCCCTACTGTATGGTAGCCTAGGCTATCTGAGCCTTGTTATAATCAGTTGTGTATGATGTGTAGTATGATATTATAACAATAAATGTCATCATCATCATCATCATTCGGACCTCCTTTCCCACCCTAGGACAGGGTGAGGAGTAGCAGCGTTCAGACAGCCAGAGTTTGCCCAGTTCAATGGGCCATGCTTCCCTTCATTCATCATTCAAGCCCTCAAAATCCTGGCTCCATCAGATAGGCCAAAGAAAATTTCACCATGTTCTGTAGCTTCACATATACAGTACCTATCTGATAGAGCCAATCCAAAGGCTGCCACATTAAAAGGGGTGCCCAATCCCAGGTTATGCGCTTCTTTGCATAAAATTCATCCATCCAACTCAGTCTCTTGTCAGTCCCTTAGCCTTACCAACTTTCATCTCTCTCTTCCTCACACACACATCCACCATATCCCTCCACCTTTTTCTTGGCCCACGTCACCTCCTCCCTCCTTCAAATTCACTCAGATATACCTTTTTCACCACTGTTGTCATCTGTTCTCTCCACATGACCTAACCATCTCAGTACTCTCTCTTCGATTCTGGTGTCCATAGACTTCCTCACTCCACATCTTTCACGTACAGTATCACATTATTCTGTACCCTTTTCACTCTCTGTCCTCCACATACATTCCTCAGCAGTCCCATCTCCACTGCTCATACTCTTGACTTTTTATTTTCATGCCACACCATACTCTCACATCTGTATGTTAAAGTTGGCACTAACACTCCTTCATGTAAGCCGGGTGCAGCTGCAACACTCAGTCATCTGTTTCTTATCAAGGCCTTCATAGCACCAGCTACTTTCCTTCCTTGTATCACCCTGCTTCCACATTTTTTCACATTTTCCTCTCTTTTTCTATCGCTTTACCTAAGTATATGACCTCTCTCACCAATTCCAGTCTCTCTCCCTTCACTGTAACATCACAGTGGGAGTCACCTTCTCTCAGTAGCCATCACTTTACTCTTTTCTACATTTGCTCTCAAGGCACGGTGCTCACAGACATCTACAAAACTCTGCACCAGTCTGCCAAGCTCTTGTCCTGTATTAGCAAGTTGCACTGCGTCATCAGCATACAACAAATTTGAGATACTCCTTCCATCACCACTCATTACCATTGCCATCCCTCTATGCAGAATTCATGTTTTTTTTTCACCTCTTTCATCACCCCATCCATATATTTATTGAACAACCATGGGGACATCATACAACTTTGTCACATGCCTGCATTGATTGTGAACCATTCACTTGGATGCCCATTAACCCTTACACATGCCTCAGTACCATCATAAAATCTCCTGACGGCACCTAGCAGCTTACCATCTTCACCTTACATGTGCAGTACCTTCCACAATCCTTCCTTGTATACTTTGTCGTATGCTTTCTTCAGGTCCATAAATGCCATAAACACCTTATTGTCCTTCTCATACACCTCTCCGCTATCTGTCTCACTGCAAATATTTGATCCACACATCCTTTGCCACTTCCTACAACAGTCAGTAGCCTCATGCCATGATAATTCTTTCACTCACTTCACTCACCTTTATTTTTGTACAGGGGTGCAAATCAATGCCATTTTCCACTCTACTGGCACAGTTTCACTGATCAATGCCTTCTTACCTATCTCCAGCCAGCACTTCATCCCACTTTCCCCACTGTAAATGTTATAACAAAATTATAACAAAAATAACAACAAATACGTCATGGTGAAATTACCACCGTCAGGCAAGGAAATTTTGCCGTGAGACACTTTAAAAAAAATTGTGGCATGGGCTTTTTTTTTTTTTTTTCAAAAACAGTTCAAGGTATCTTCAGCAGAAGGGCTGAATATATAGATAAAGCAATAAAAAGGTCAATATTCCATATGTGACAGTTTGTATTTAGCAAAACCACCATTCACGGTGCAATTTTCCCATTTTACCCAACTGAAGTAGGGGTGTAGTGAAGGCTGTATGTAATCTCTTAAGTTCAGAAATTGTAGCTCAAGCTTTTCCCCGGATATAATATTTCCAATATATTGTACCATGGTGATGTTATGATGATGGTGATGATGATAATGTAGGGGTAAAGATGATTATGGTGAAGTATGTTAGACTGAAGATGGTGATGGTGGTGGTGATGATGATGATTATAATGATTTGGGTCAGACAGAAGATAATTATAACTGATTGCTGGTACTGATGTGTAATTAGACTGATGATGATGATTTTTAAATACTCTTTTCTTTGTTTCTAGGGCAGTCCAGTATTCCTGAACATAACTCATGACTGCCAGTACCAGTTTGAGTGGCACACAGCACTAGTTTGTGAGCATGAACAGGAGCCTTCACAGGGACCAGTGTGTCAGATACGATTCGACGACGCTAGGGCCAACGTCAATTTGATGCCTTTGCGGAAACCTGATGGCTACACCATCCAGTACAACAACAAGGAGTATAAAATTAATGTCTGTGGACCTGCCTGTAATAAATCTGGCGTCTGCACGGCTGACGGTGAGAGCTTTGGCCTCAGTGATAAGTCTGAGTTAAAATGGGAGTACAAATCACTAAAGTTGACCTACTATGAAGGCAGCCCTTGCCCTGGAGCCTTGTCAGGACACAGAACCACATCAATCTACTTTGAATGTGACATGAGTGCTGGTTATGGCCATCCCATTGCTGATGAATTGATGAGCAGTCTCAACTGCATTGCTGTTTTTCATTGGAAGACCAACCTGACCTGTCTGGAAGCCATATATGACTCAGGGGCAGCCACATCCACCATTCCACCACCCATTCCGAGCACCGAGGATCTCCAAAAGGATGATGATGATGATGCCAACACCGCCGCCGGCACTAACCAACAGCCTCATTCAGCTGCATCGACCATCGTGGCGGCCATTTTCGTGGTGTGCGGCCTGGTCTTCGTGGCAGTTCTTGTTTTATTCAAGTCATCACAGGGCAAACGAGTGTTGGCGGCAGCTCGGAGGCTTATTGGAGGCAGAGGGTACACTGATATTAGCCAGACTCGTACTGAAAGCTCTACTCTCCTTGGCACCACAGTATCTGCTAAAGTGTTCAGGGTTGATGAGAGTGATGATGACCTTCTGCGGGTATAATTAACATGTACTAATTACAATAGGTCCTCGTTTATATATATATATATATACTGTATATATATATACAGTATACATTATTTCATTCATTCATTATCCAGTCCTATGTCACCCCACAGAGGAGCATAGGAGTATACCTTATATATATATATATATATATATTTATATATTTATATATAAACTGGTATATGCGTGTGTGTGTGTGTGTATTATATTTTACATCCCTTTTTATTTTTTATGTTTGCACTTAACTACAATTATCAACAGCGAACAGTAAGTGAAGGACCAAATTATTATTGTTATTACTAATATTATTAAAATAACATTACTGCCTGTAGAACTTATATACCTGCTTTCCAACAGTTTACTGTCCCGATTGTTTGAGAAAAGTTGCAATACGTTGGAGTGAGAAAAATACCATACTGATATTGTGGTGGACATTGCTGACATATAACGAGGATTTATTGTACCATGTTGCTAGGTGTTCAGAGTTGTTCATGACTTGCTTGTACTAATGACCTGAGTTGCTGTGGTTATGTTCAGAATTGGTGATGACTTGCTGAGAGGGTAATTAACCTGTACTAATATTGTAGTGTACTTGGCTATAGTCGGCTTGTTTTCATCTGGTGGAACTGGGCTTCTCTCACAGCTTGAACACTGTTGTGGTAGCATGAAGTTCAGTGTTCCTGTAGTCATATGGTGGGAATGAGTCTCCTTGGTTACTAGTCAAATTGCCCCTCCAGTCTGACTTCATTTGGTCATCAACTTTATTCAAATGTGTGGATCTATATCAGGTGAAAATAAACTGACTATAGTGCATTATGGGTTGGTTTATTGCTTTCTACACTTGCTTCTATGCCAGTAATGATGAATATTATGAGCTGGTATAGTTTTTGGTCCCTTTTACCTGGTGACGTATTTTATAGTATATTCTTTTGCTGTTTCCAGATAATTATATGACGTGTTTGATTTTGTTTTTGTTCATATTCGTATTTAAAAGCCTCAGGTTGCATTCATGTTTTCACCTTGGCCACCTGATGGCAGCTTTCCATGCTGCTCAGTGACTGAAGCCTCTCTATTCAGTTCCTTATTCCTGAGTTCATCATCATCCGATCCAATGTTGTCCCATGAGGAGCATAGGAGCCCTGGGCTCAGAGTTCACACTCTTTATAACATCCCAGATCTTTTTTGGTCTACCTCTTGCAACCTTCTCCTCAGTGTGCATACCTACTATACCTACCACTCCCTGCACCTAGTTGTCCTGCATTTTATATAATATACAGCATACGTGTGTGGGTGTGGGTGTATACTGTGTGTG
>JAGKTI010000683.1:77896-109476 GCA_018397915.1 Birgus latro | reverse complement strand
TATATAGTAGAAATCCCTGCCTGTGCTTTCATACAAAAATATATTTATCAGTATTAGAAATAACTGTTTTCTAGGCCCTAAATTGACCCATCCTCAGGCAGGGAAAAGTCAGGGTGATGATCATGAACAGCAAGAACAAAAAAAAAAAAAAAAAAAAAGTGACATACCAGTACTCAGGCCGAAGTCTAATGTGACCTCGGGCTCGTTTGTTGCGCAGAAATCCAGCAGCCGACACTCCCAGGCAATCTTCTGCTGAAGTCCATCTTGATCTGTCTGTTGTGAGAGTGAGGTGCATGTGGTGAGTATGTTTTATGAGGGGCTTGCATTACAATGAGGGCACAGTGTGTTGACAGGAGTTGCCTTTAAGTGAGGGAGGGCACTGTGGATGATGCGTGAACTGATGTGAGTTTCACGAGGAAAATGAATGCGTGTTGGTGTCAAGAGGTCCATTACAGTGATAGCGAGTGAGGGAAGTGTATTATGTGACGGGCAGCATTAAAGTGAGGAACAGTGGGTTGTATTTTGTGTTGCTACTGAAGTGAGGTGAGAGCTGTGTTGTAAGCATTAATACAAAAGGAGGAGAATATAACTGAGCAAAATACAGAGCAGAACCCAGATGTTTAATTACAGAATCACTGATCAGGAGAGTTGCCAACAGTCACGTGCATGAGATGACGATATGGAAACTGAGGGCCACGAGGCTTCGTAACACCTCATACCTGGTGATTTATTCTGTGTACTTCACCTCTACATTCTCTCATGGTTATTCACACTGTTTAAACATCGACTGATATTTCTGAAGAGTATAACTTTAAACGTGTACAAGGGGAAGGGTGATGCCTGGAAAGAGAAAATTGTAGAGGGATAAAGCTTTTATACCAGATGATGAAGGTAATGGAGAGTTCTAAAGGTATGATTAGAGTGAATATTGATGAGATGCAGTTTGGGTTTATGGCACGCAAAGGGATCACTGATGCCATATTCACTGTTCACCAGCTTCGGTTCAGGAAAAATATACAGAAGGGAACGGTAATTTTTGTT
Source organism: Birgus latro (assembly GCA_018397915.1). NCBI lineage: Eukaryota > Metazoa > Arthropoda > Malacostraca > Decapoda > Coenobitidae > Birgus > Birgus latro. Next base: position 108,435 of record JAGKTI010000683.1, on the reverse strand, counting down.
GATTTGAAGGAGGCCTGTGACAGAGTCCCTACAGTGGTGGTGAAGTGGGCAATGAGAAAGCTTGGGATTGGGGAGTGGCTGGTTGGGGTCGTTATGGCCATGTATGTGGGTGTTCGCACCCAGGTAAGAGTGAATGGAGATTTGAGTGACGAGTTTTCCGTGAATATTGGTGTGCACCAAGGTTCAGTTTTCAGCCCCTTGTTGTTTATCATGGTACAAAGCCCTCTCACGTGACTTCAGAAATGGACTTCCGTCGGGGATGAATGCTGATGATTTGATGTTGATTGTACAGAATGAAAGGGAGGCGGAGGAAAGAATTAGGAAGTGGAGAGATGGTATGGGGCACAAGGTTTTAAGAGTAAATGCAGATAAAACAAAAGTGATGGTATCTAGGGCTGGCGGCAGTGCTGTCAGAAGAGGGAGAGTGACCTTGTGTGATTTGCCACAAGGGCGTGGAAGTTATTTCATCATGTGCAGTGTCTGTGATAAGTGGGTGTATAAGTGGTACCAGAGGTAGACTGCAAGATAATGCTGATTTCATGTGTGCGGTGTGACGGGGAGAGCTGGTGGAGATTGTCAGGCATGAAAGGATTGAACTTACTGGCGAGTCTCGAGTTTATGGAAGAGTTTTATTTGGGGGGCATGTTATGTGCTGGAGGTGGGGCTCAAGGAAGGAGTAGTTGGAAGAAGTTCACGGAGCTGTTGCCTCTCCTGACACTGAGAGGGCTTTCCCTTCATGGTCAGGGATCTTTGTATCCAACATGTGTTAGGAGAGTAATGCTGTATGGTAGTGTGACATTTGCAGGCACAAATGAACAGAAATGACAATGATTAGGTGGATGTGCAGTGCATCCCTGAATGTGAGGCCTGGGGGGGGGAGGGCTAAGTTTACGATAGAAGAGTTGAGTGGTAGGATGGGTCTGGAGTGTGTTGGTGTTGTGATGAGAGGTGAAAAAAAAAGGATTAAAGAATCCCCCGAGCTAGACCTTACAATGAGATCATATAGCCCCGCTAGATAACAGGAGGGCGCTACCCCTCCCGGCACGGCAGTCCCGGGCGCGGCTCGAACTCGCGACCCCCCGGTCCCGAGCTTGATGCTCTACCTTTGAGCCACCGTGCCCCCCGTGATGAGAGGTAGATTGAGATGGTTTGGGCATGTGGAGAGGATTGGGGATGATAACTCGGTGCAGAAAGTGATAAGTGTTAATGTTAGGGGTAGGGTTGCAAGAGGCAGACCTAAAAGGTGCTGGGACGAGGTCACCGAGTGTGACCTCAGAGATAAGGGACTGAGTAGGGAATTTGCCAGAGGTCGAGCAGCATGGACAGCCGCCATTAGGCGACCAAGGCCGACGCATTCAAGCATGTTGGAGCCTTCAAAAACGAACAACAATTTGCATCCATGACATACAAGAACATATTCAGGGTAAGTAGGCAGAATAACCTGCCAAGGAAAATATGTTGCAAATTTTTTAAAGCCACTCAGAATAAGACCCTGCAAATGGGAGATTGTGAAGGTATGAGAGCAGTAGTGTTTTGTGGGAGGAGGGATCATTACTAAGGAGCAACATCTGTAAGTACTTTAGTCAGGGCCAATGCTTACAAGATACAGCATAACAGATTATAGAAACATAGACTGAAAGTCAGATTTACTTGCTGCTACCAGGGGGTTCCCACAGAAGGAACTAAACAGCAGAAAAGGTCACACACACACACAAAGCCTAAATAACCAGTCTGCAAGAAATAATGGATTTTCTTCCATAATTCTTTCTGTATACTTAGTTTATTCATGCTGCCTGAAGATAACTTTATTCAACTTAGGAAAGACCTCTCAGAGTGTCTATCTATCTATCTATTCCCAGCCGCCTCAATTCCACACGGGGTGGCCACAAACAAATTGCCTCCATGTTGCTCTGTCCCCTGCCATTTCACTACCCTGCTCCCAACTCACAATCTTTACCATGTCCTTTGTCCGGTCCTTTTTCATCAACTTTTGGTCAGTCCTGGTCCGAGGCTTCTTGTTCGTATTTTTAGTTAGTTGTTTTATGGGGTGGGACACTAACCCACCACCAACCCTTTTAGTCGCCTCTTACAACAAGCAGGGATACTGGGGGAGAGTTCTTGAAAACCCCCCCTACCCCCAGGAGGTATGTCTCACCTGAGCTGAACACAATTGTCAGATAACAAAAATATGATACTGTATCAAAAGAAGTCCTACTACAGGGTTTGATGCACAGCTAAACAGATGTTCATAAAATGGCTTTCCTCTGTATCACATAACCTTTTAATGTAGTGATATATTTTCCTTAAAACATTCTTACAGCAAAAGGATTATTTTAATCACCTTAAGACCCTTAATGAAGTCTACACCTATTTCCTCTAGTCTGAAAAGTCTATTCTCTGCTGAATGAATTATCTGGAACCAGCGAGAATTAAAGTCATCATACTGAAGGAACTAACTTGGAAAAGTAAATTAGGATGATTCTACATATTTCTACTACTCTGTATAAAGCTCCAATACTAGTTAACAAATAACCTCCACAGAATAAAGTCTTCACTGTATTCTTCTTACTGCCAAATTGCTTTATTCTGTTTCAAAGATAACACGTACAGTGCAGTTTCATTTCGTTTTTTAAAGGCTCCAACATGCTATGATGCACTGGCCTTGGTCACCTAATGGTGACTCTCCATCTATGGCAACTTCCCTATTCAGTCCCTTATCCCCAAGGTCACACTCAATGACCTCATCCCAGGTCTTTTCTGGTCTACCTCTCACAACCCTACCCCGACTTCTCACTTTCTGCACCCAATTATTATCCCCCATCCTCTCCATATGCCCAAACCATCTCAATCTGCCTCTCCTCATCAAAACACCAATGCACCCCAGTCCCATCCTAGCTCTCAACTCTTCCATCGTAAACTTAGCCCCCCCCAGGCCTCACACTCAAGGATGCACTGCACATCCACCTAATCATTGTCATTTCTGAACGTCTGAGCCTGCAAATATCCTTTTCCTTTACTGCCCAGGTCTCGCTACCATGCAGCATTACATGTGCCGCACACAAAGATCCCTTAGCAGTGCAGTATTACAGGAATCTGTCTTGCATCACTTCAGTCCACTGACACCACTTGAATTACTGTATTCAGGTATTTTAAAAAAAAAAAAATGGAGCCAGGACTCCGTGAGCTTGAATGATGAGTGAATGGAAGCATGGCCCATTGAATAGGGCAAACTTAGGCTGTCTGAACATTGCTACTCCTCACCCTGCCCTAGGGTGGGAAAGCAGGTCCAGCTGATATGACGATGATTCTTCCTTTTACCAGAAACATTAATTAGGCTTGGTGGAGACCTCATAGTGAAAAGGTTAAAAACAACCTCCACTAACTCCTTCGCTAAAGATATCTCAACTTTCTTTTCCTACGCCACACATACCAATATACTGAATTTAGTTTCCCCTCTTCAATCTCATGATTTTAGTATTTTATTCTTACTATTTTCAGTCAATTTCATTCAGCATGAGAAAGGTTTCTTGTACTGCAGAAGTTACATGAAAACTATTTAACCACATTCATCTGAAAGCCGGTCTTAAAAGCTGAATAAAATTGTCTAGGGATAGCCAAAATAAAACATAAAAAAGATATTGTCAGATCAAAGAGGTTAAGGGAGACCTCTCATAGTGAAGGAAATAAACAGAAGACTATTACAGTGAACGGATTAAATGTTTCTTTTTACCACTTCAGTACAGAATCTTATATATTTTTGCTACCACCAAACAAATCTATTAAGTTTAGACAAAATCAATCATAGTTAAGGGGTTAAGTAAAATCTCTATCAACCTTTTCAGTACAAAGATATCTTTCATTATACCCTTGCTGCCACTCACCAAAGTTTTGCAGCAACAGGAGACACCTCATAAATTAAGGGATTAACTCAGTGTTTCTGGCTGTTTTTCTTCTGGTGAATATAATCCCTCAGCATTAGATGGAATGAAGCTCCTAAGTCTTAGCCAAAACATTCATCAATGCACATTTTAACATCAAGCTATCTTGTGCTGGGTTTCTCATAAGCTGAAAATAAAACAAACATTAGAAAAAATAAAATACTGTACAATACTCTATAAGATTTGGATTTTGCAGGCAGAATTAAGATTGTAATAGCCAGAAGATACTACCAAAGTTCATCAAGTCCATTTACTTTTTAATATTTTTGCTGTGGTGGCTTTTTCATGAGCTGAATAAAATAATTATAATTTAACATTAGTAGGAATAAAATACTGTACTAGGTTTGTACAGCTGCTACCAGTATTTCACAGACATAGTTACCACTGAGAAAACAAAGCTCACTGCATCTCTTCAGTTCTTGAGTGTTGCCTTGTGATGTGCTTTTTCATGTCACCTTTTCTCAAGAACATCTTTCCACATGTATCACACTTAAATTTCTTCACTCCACTATGAACAATGGCATGTCTTTCAAGGGTCTTCTTATATGTGAAATGTTTATGGCACTGCTCACATTCAAAATGCTTGGTTTCTGAGTGCATATACTGATGGTCCACAAGAAGGCTTCTGGTTCTAAATGCTTTCAAACACATGTCACATTTATACTCCTTGATACCGCTATGTATAAGTTTGTGAGCATTCAGGTTCCCATTGGTGGCGAATTTCTGCCCACAGTCTTCACACGGAAACACCTTTTTCCCACTGTGGATCCTCTGGTGCACTTGGAGGGAGCTTTTAACTCGAAACCGTTGAGAGCAGAAGTCACACTCATAGCCCTTCACACCTGTATGCTGGTACAAGTGTTCTACCAGCTTGTCCTTGCATGTGAAAGACTCTCCACACTCTTCACACACACAGTTAGGAGCCTTATCATGGGAGGCTTTGTGCTGTGCACAGTTGCCCTTATGTCGGAACATTTTACCACAAATATCACATTCATACTCCTTGACCTCAGTGTGGAGGCGTATATGTTTCCTGAGGGTGTCTGCACGGGTAAACTTTTTATGACAATGTTCACACCTGTGATCAACTGGTCGTGAATGTGTTAGCTGATGTTTTTGGAATGCAACCTCCTTACTGAATGACTGGCCACAAACCTCACAAACAAAGTTCTCTACAATTAAATGTGTGAGTTGGTGTCTCTTTAGGTCAGAGTTGGATAAAAATTTCTTCCCACACTCACACCCAAATTTCTTTATGCCCAGATGTGTAAGCTTGTGAATACGTAGCGAGCTCTTCTGACTAAGCTTTTTGCCGCACAGATCACACTCAAGTGCAAAGATTCTGTTGTGGACTACCTGATGTTCTTTTAATGTGCTACTTCGAGCAAACCTTTTTTGGCAGATCTGGCACTCAAACTTTTTAATTCCACTATGAACGCGCTTATGGCTGGTCAGGTAGCTCTGGAGAGTAAACTGTCTGCCACAAACATCACACTCGTACCCCTTAATATCTGCGTGAATCAAGAGATGGATGTCATAGTCATATTTTTTATAGTACTGTTTACCACACTGTTGGCATTCATACCTCTTAACCCCAAAGTGTAAGTTTATATGTCTATTTAGGTCCCCTCGCCGGCTAAATGCCCTCCCACACTCGGTGCACTCTAAGGACTTGGTCTGTTTGTGTGTGGCGATGTGTTCCTGGAGACAGGTGGGGGTGGTAAACTGCTTTCCACAGACACTGCAACCATACTCCTTGTTGTCGGTATGAAGAACCACATGCCTGGCCAAACAACTGCTGCTGGTGAACTGTTGGCCGCACTGGTCACACACCATCACACCCTCTAGCTGCTCCTCCTTGACCACCACCATCGCAGCAGTGCATTCTTCAGCAGCCTCAGCCATCTTCACCCCTACCACCAGACGTCCTGGTCCTAATAAAAATAAAATGGTAACAGCCAATCCCGTACTACCCACTCTGAGATGTGGGAGTATAAGGTTCTTGTGATTGAAATAGTTGTAGGTGACAGCAACAGAAGAAAGCTGAGACACAGACTAAGCCTGACCAAACTACCACTGCCGGACTCAGTGGTTGCATACTGTCACCCTCTGGCCACTCTTCCTTGACTCCAACCATGACAATAGTCCTTCCTTTACCAACCTCTTCAGCCTTCTTCACTTCTAGCTCCAGGTGTCTCATGCCTACGAAAACAAAATGCTAACTGCCAATCCTGTATAATCTGTTTCGAGGCACTGGGCAGGAGGTTTCAATGAATTGAAACTTACAGCAGAAACAGTAACCAATGTGAAAATTCAGCAGAGAGCAAGATGCTGACAAGGTAGACAGAGATAGATAGACAGATAATGAAGACTGAGACAGATAGATAGATAGGTCTTTCTACTTAGCCTCACTTGTATATAATTTACAGTCAACTCTAATTTCATGGGAATGGATTCTACATGTGTGTGTGTGTGGGGGGGGGGGGGAATGTCCACAGACATTCAGCTTCCTAAAGCAAAGAAAAATTCAATAAATAATATTTGAAGGATAAGACTACAAGAGTGTAACCATACTTTCTTCACAGCTTACATAAGAAATTACCTAAACCTCAACTAATCTATGAAAACCAAAGTAATGGCTCTTTCAATGAGATGACATCTGGTCTGAATAAATTATTGCTATTTCCAGATGATATTATTCAGTTTAGGGGAGTTCTCTTGTTGCTATGGAATTAACAAAGGCACTGTTTAACCTTCCCAGTTAAAAAAAAACTCTCCTAAGCTAAGTAAAAGCACCTGCCTGACAGTAGCAAGAATATACTGTACATCATCGTTGTGGAAGAGTGAAGTTATATAGATGCCTGAAATCCACGTCCTGCCTTCCACTGAACAACACATTAAATGGACTGATTAAATAGCCACTTATATAAACTGCCCTTGCTTACTATGGTTTGTTCAAGTGCCTTTCCTAAGGGAACTGCCTTTTACTCCCTGGTTGGGTTAATGTTGTCCTTTCCAGAAGCAGTTTGCCATCTAGGTTAACTAGTCCCTCCTGCCTGATTCAGCTGTCATCCTGACCATGTGGAGGGTTGAAGGAAGGAAGGAATCATGAAGAATGAGCACCAAGCCATAATATAATTATATGGCACTGAAGGAGCAGAGAAAAGAAAGGCTGGCAGAAACACAGATATACAGGTATCAAGAAGACAGGGAGAGAAAGACTGGAGACAAAACGGGCCCTTTTAGTCGCCTCTTACGACAAGCAGGGATACTGGGGAAGTATTCTTTCTCCCCCTCCCCAGGGGGTGTGGAGGTTTGAAGTGTGTTACTCCTTGCCTGAAGGAGACTCAAGACTGTGCATGGCAGGGGTGTCTACCTCCCTGAGATGGGACACTGCGTTCCAACTGCATACCACCAAATGTAATTATTGTAGTGCTAGTAGTAGTAATTGTAGCTCCAGGTTCCGAAATGTGAACCAATGGACTGCAAGATGTCCCACCAGCAGTCCACCATTCTCTTTCTGAGGGACAGGGAGGAACTGATGGATATAAATATAACCTGGCAGTAGAGCCACATGGGTATATTGGTGCCACAAAAGGTGTCCCTCTCCAGCACTGTACTTACTGTACTATACCAGTACAGTATTCAATAGCAAAATTAATACCTGATACCCTGCCAAAGAGTCTTTTTATCTATACCTCATCTACAGATATGACTTGCTCTTAACTTACAAGCGAATAGTCACACTGTCTTCCTTCACCGAGACAGACTCAACCTCTCATATTCGAGCTGCTCTTCCTATGAACTTGGTCATCTCTCTCTCATCTTTCTGTGGTGCAACAGCTTTTCACCTGAAAATACCAGTAATCATTGTTTTAGAAATAATACAGCAATAATTCTATTACAGAACAGTATACTTAATCCATTCATCCATTATCCTAACAAAATTCCCATGTCCGTATGGCATGGAGACGTATAAAGCAAGGTTCTCTGATCCAACAGGGATAGTCACATCATATGAGTTTTCACGGAGACATCTACAGTATTCAGTAGGGAATTGCAGCATTATCCTAGCTACTGTCTGGTGCTTTTATTCAAATTAACTTCAGTAACTTAGGCAGGTCCTCCCTAAACTGCTGTCTGGTGTTAGTTACAACAGGTTAGCTACAGTGATATGAAAATACAGTACAGTACATTAAATTTTTACCTTTGTACAACCCGAAAGTTTTTGGTGCCCAGTACACTTTATGTGTGTGTGTGTGTATACAATTCTGCCCTTCAATTTTATTAAAAACCACTCAAATTTCCAATATTCCCACCACCCCACCTCAAGACTATTTTCCCACAGGAATTTCTGTCCAATATTCATAATACAGCTATCTATAGCCAGATGCCCTAATCCTGTAAGGGATGGCCAAATTGGGACTTTGAGTTTGGCTAGTTGTTTTAAGGGGAGGGGCACTAACCCTCCGTCAACGCACTTGCTGACACGTAGGGAACACATGTGAGTTGGTTATAAGGTTACCAGTCAACACTGCAGCTAAATGGTTTCCTAGCTTACAGGAAACCATTAGGCTTGTCACTCAATGTAAAGCCACCTGAAAAGGAAAGAAGAGTAATAAAAAGTGACAGAAAAGATGGGAAAAATAGGAAGAAAGGAGGGCACACACAGAAAAAAAATGATAATGGTGAAGGAAGAAGTAGGCAGCACTACATCAAGTGAGTGGATGATGGTCAATACCACCTACTACCAATAAACCCGTATTTTCAAAAATAAAATACTCTACTTTACCACATTGGTTAAGGTTTTTCAACTTTCCTATTCAAATGGGTCTGTTCTGGCTGATCAGGATAGGTTAGGGTAGAAGTTTTGGCTTCCAGTGATAGGTGCAGTTGCAATCCTAGGAGGTTAAAATCATAGGGAGTCTGTGGGGTGAAGCCCCAGTTGGGTTAGGCTGCCACAGGAGTCCAGGCAGCTTAAAATAACCCAAGGAATTGGTTTGTTATACATTTTGGTTTCTAAACCCCACCTGCATACACCCTCTTAGTCTTTCATTCTCCATTCTCTCCACATTTCCAAACCACCTCAGTGTACTTCTAATTTCTCAACCACATCCACCCCACAACATTCCTTCACTTCTTCATTCGTCAACCTGTCCCTCCATGTCACTTCACATGCTCCTCTCAAGTAACTCATTTCCACTGCTCTCACTCTTGACTTGTTACCCTCTAGCAAGGTCCATGCCTCCCTTCCATACATCAGGGTAGGGATCATAGGGATCACAATACTATCATGCAGTGACTTCTTGACTTCCATACTCACCTCCCTATTTCTCATCACTGCTTTCAGTGAACCAACAACCTTCCTTCCCTGCTGTACCCTTTCAAGTATTTCATCCTCAAAACTTCCATCCTTACTCATCACACTACCTAAGTACTTGAATGCACTCACATTCTCCATATCCTCACCATCCAACCTCACTGTGCATTCTGTGACTCCATTCCTCTCAAACACCACAACTTTACTCTTGTTTACATTGACTTTCTGATTCCTCTTCTTACACACTGTCCCAAATTCATTCACCAAACCTTGCAACTCCCATTCATCTTCACTCAACAATACTGTATCATCAGCAAACAGCAACACCGGAATCTTCCACATCCCACCCTCACTCATTAGAGCCACTCCCACATCCACTGCCCTACCTTGCACCTCCTTTACAACCCCATCCATTTATATATTAAATAGCAATGGAGACATCACACAACCCTGTTTCAGTCCTGCATTCAGATCAAAGAACTCACTCAGCTCACCATCCACTCGCTCACTCATTAGAGCCACTCCCACATCCACTGCCCTATCTTGCACCTCCTTTACAACCCCATCCATGTATATATTAAATAGCAATGGAGACATCACACAACCCTGTTTCAGTCCTGCATTCAGATCAAAGAACTCACTCAGCTCACCATCCACTCGCACAGTAGCCCTAGCTCCTTCGTACATATGTTCTTAATACCTTCCACATACCTTGCCTATCTATTCTGTTATAAGCTTTCTCCAAGTCCATGAAGGCAGCATACACTTTCTTTCCCTTCTCTAGATACTTCTCCACTAAACATCTTAGAACAAATTTCTGACATACACACTCTTTTCCCTTCCTAAATCCCCCTTGTTCTTCTCCAATGAACTACTCTGTTATATGCCTAACCCTGACAATAAGTATTCTACCATACACCTTTCCAGTCACACTAAGAAGGCAAATACCCCTATGGTTACCACATACTTCTCTCTCCCCTTTTCCTTTATATAAAGGAGCAATTATACCTGATGTAAGAAATACTGTAAAATATAATTTCTGCTTCACCCAACTAAGCAATCTAACCTAATCTATGCCTAATACAAATACTTGATGGTCCCAGTCACCTTGGAAGTTTTCATATTAATAAATAAACACTTTGCAATGTTGTAATATAATTGGCTAAAATGACCTCTAGAAACTACAACTAATTAAAACTCATACCATAACACTGTTATTCATTTGCTATGTAAATATCGACAATGAAAGCCTCTTAAAATTACTATTAAGTGCATACAATATATTCCCAGTTCTTCATGACCTCAAAAAGACAAAAAAACAGGACAATACAATCATGAATTTCATCATTTTTCTATCAAGCATGGTGGACTTTAAAAACAGAATCACTAATTTTTTTTTTAACAACTTTTTTTCCTTTAAAATACTTACCAGTATGTTTGTTTACACCCAAGTCCCACATGGTGACACCCATCTTGCCTCAGTACCCTGAATGGTTAGAACACCATGGGTTTGATTAGTTACTGTTCATCTGCAGAAGAAATGTACTAGGGAAGTTTTACTTTAGCAAGTTAGTTGCTCAACACACTGAAATGCATGTACTGTTCTAAAAAAATTAACCGAACTGGTGACTTTAGCTTACTGTGGTTACCTTAGGAAAAACTCCTTGTACAAGGTTCAAAGACATGATGTAACATAATCCATCTTTCGCCAGGTTTTTATGCATTTCTCCATTTCATCTGAAGTTTACAAGGAATATTACAATAGGATTAAAAAGTGTTAACGTTAGGCAACAAGGACAGTGGATTGTTTACCCTTGTTTACCTCACACTTTACGATGTCTGTTTATAATGACAAGGTAATATTCCATTCTCTATTGTGCTAACTGATACAAAGTTTCCAAATCAAACTAAATCCCTTACTTAACTCCGTGGAATTTAGGTAAAATAATCATCTTCCAACAACCGCTGACACACACTTCCACGTACAGCTGGCGAAGCCTGTCAGCTACATAAGAGTCGGAATCGGCAAAGTTCATTTTCGCAAGTGTGTCATTTAGTACCGGTATACGCGTATATTAATAAAAATGGACATTTATGTAGTATAATAATGACGACCTGTAAATATTACTTTCTAGATTTGACCGTCAACTCCCGTTAATATTGAATGTACTGATTCAATTTCTATATCTGTAGAAACATAATTACTTGCATAAATATAATGTAAATCTCACTCTGAAAATTAAAAGTCTAAACAATACTCCCATCCAGACCCAGAGCCGAAGTTAAAAGTAATGCCAATTTCAACTTTGCGAGTATGAGGGGGTTTTCCGTCTTCTGTTATCTTGACAAACTAAATCTACATAGCTAATTCATGGTTTATGAAGATAATACTACTTCCTTCCCTCACATTTACATTCCCCTTCCATGACATAGGTCCAAATGATTTCTTTACACTTGTTTAGGCATGTTAGACAACAGGGACCTTTTAAAGAAGTCATATATACTGTACATACACCCACCCATCAGTCTGACAGAAGTTTTGAGCTCTAAAATTGTTACACACTCAGTATACTCCAAAATCTTTCACACTCCCTATGGTCTTGTTCACATACATAGACCCCACAACGAAAGCCCCCTCTTCATGTTGCCTTTCCTGACACTATTACAGTATGACATAACTAGCCTCTCTGATCCTCCAAGATGACTTATCATATTTTTTTGCCAGCCTGGATTTACCTCTTCCACATCCTTCACGAGTTTCATGCCCACTGGTGCATCTACTACATCCTCCCATCATATGTTAGGGAAATGGGACTGGTTGCTCATTATTTTTTGCAGAATACAGTACTTCTCTGCTAATATCCTTCAATAAAAGTAACTCATATACCCAACTTATCCTACTGAACACACTACTCCTCACCTGTCTTATCATGCATTCTCTCTTTATCACTAAGTAAATGATACAGTACTGGTGGCACTGATGTACCCAGATGGAGGACCTGCCCAGATACCCAAACACCCCTTATCTCACCATTACCTCACAAAAGGAAGATGGTGGTTAATATCCTATAGTCCACTGGGTTAACATCCAGATGAAACTGAGGTTATAACAACAGCCATATACACCTTCCCTGGTTAATTTAACTGATTAAGATGCAGCCATGCATTTTGAGTAAACTAACATTCTCAATTGCCACCATAACATGCATGACCAAATTTATATCATTAATGGCTTCACTGAAGCGATACTGAAGCACTATAAAACTTTTGCATCTTTCATCTAATTACAATAATATCAATATACTTAATGGTAACTACTGTGCAATGTATTCTGAATTACCTGTAGTTTCATAATATCATGATAAAACACTACCACAACCAATAATCATGCATAAATCCAAAGTACATATTAACTACATATTTCTTACTTCATGATAAAGTACAAGTCCTGTACCACTAACTATTTCAGTATCATCTTTTTTTTTTTTCCTACTTAAACATTAGGGTGAGGTAGGTTCTTAAAAAAATCTATCTATCCATAGCCAGACACCATAACCCCATAAGGAGTGGCTGTTTGAGTTACTGTACCTGTTTTATGGGAAGGGGCACTAACCCTCTGCCAACCCACTTGATGACACGCAGGGAGCACATATGTGTTGGTTATATGGTTACCACCCAGTGCTGTAAATGGTTTCCTGGCTTACAGGAAACTATTTGGTTTGTCACTCAATGTAAAGCCACCTGAAAAGGTAAGAAGAGTATGAAAAAGTGACAGGAAAGATGGAAGAAGCGGGAATAGAAGAGGGCAGACAGAAAAAGAATGATAAAGATGAAGGAAGAAATAGGCAACACTACATCAAGTGAGTGGATGATGGTCGCCACCACCTACCACATACAGTATATACTATAAAGTATGAATGTGGGAGCACTATCAACAATATGCTCAGTGAAATAGGCCACACATTCAATCATCAGGAATCTTGGCTCCACCATTCATAAATTCATTTCATTCCTTAATACACAATGAAAGGTTAACAAATGTCTAAAATGGAAGACAGTATCTTTTATTCCAACAAGTGTATATAAAGCGATGACAGGGCAGAGTAATAAAGGCAAAGGATATATAATATAACAGATGTGAGGTGTCTTGGGGGGAAAGGTCTGGGGACGAGATGGTGGTGGTGTGTTCTTGCCTGGTTCGTATATATACACGAGATTACAACTGGTGAGATGAGAACAATGGAATATGATACACCCACTGCCTGCAGCGATTCCCTCAGTAGAAATTGCATACGGGATTGAAGGGATGGGAAAGAGAGACAGGGGGGATGGGGGGATAAGAGTGAAGGGTAATGGTGGTGGATGGTATGGTAGATGAGGTCTGTATATTTTAAGACTGAAGGTATTCCACATTCAGTTAAAAATGTACATAAATGTGACCTGATGTGGGGGATGAAATGAGATGAAAAATGGGGTGAAGGTAAAAGGTTATAGAGGATTAAAGTTTTTTTTTTTCACAGTTATAGCAGCACCCAATAATACAGAATATATACTTTTAAGTGATTACAATTTATGAACTAAATTGTTAAAAGTAATACAGTACTATGAACAGGAGGGAACATCAGTATCCAAAACTTGTAAAAAAATGAATGCACGTAGAAATGTCATTCACAACAGCGCCAAATACAGATGCAAGTCATGGTTTCTGCTCCCTCTCCACCCCTACCATTGACTGGAGGGGAATTGTAGCCAGGTTTCAGAGCAAGCAATGGCTTTCTTTCTGTTCAGGTGGTAATTTCATGCTTTACTAAACTGCATTTGGTACACTTTGCTATGACACTGTTACACTGCATGAAGAACAGTGTGCAATGTCACTGATAGACTGCATAAGGCATGGTGAGCAATGACACTATTACTTCTGCAGTCTAGAAAATTTTCATACTATCAAAAACAGGTCATAATTCAGTGAAGAAACCCAGCTAACTATGACTTCCTTTTACTCCCAGGTGGGAGTAGAGACAAAGCAAAAACTCTGGCTTCTGACTGTACAATAAAAAGTACACAGAACAAACTTGCTTACTGTTCCAAAAACCGCAGATTGGAATCATGACAAACACCAGACAAGGGGAGGAGGAAGGAAAGGGGGGGACCGTGGGTTTGGGGGGGGGGGGGGGGGGGGGGGGACTTCGATATCGCACTACAAAAACAATGTGGAGCCTAAAGGGGTACCTCTGGGAACCCACAGCTACAGGGACACTACAATGGGTCCGGCACAAATACTTTCTCTCTATAAGTCTTGTGATATTGAGCAAAGTCTCGTTATGTTTGAATCCCACAGGTGAGCAAGAGGCCAACACACACCAAGAGGGGTCCAGGGGTCAGGATTCTAACTCTGTACTTTTATCATGACATTCAGTTTTAAATTCTGACTTTTAACATGATCTTTTTCAATTCCAGTTTTTAGCATGATACTATATTTAGAGTTCAGTCCCAACTCAGTACTTTCACATGACAGTTTTCCATTTTCTCTCTACTTTATTAATATGGTCTCAAGTTTTTCAATTCAAACTCTGTACTTTTAACATACTGTAATAAGTGTAGAGTTTTGACAGATAAGTATCATTTTCAATTTTAACACTCAACATGATTTCAGGCTTTCAGTTCTTAGTTTTAACTTGATCTTAAGCTTTAATTCTAACTGCACTTTTAATTCCTTGAGCCTGAGGGTGTTACTTTTAGCCACACAAAAAAATCCTGTCTATCACTAGCCAAAATAATATATCCTCAGACTAAAATGAGGACATCACTTCTAGGCTGCAAAAAATTGTCTATCATCAGCCAGATAAAACAAGAACATCCTCAGGCTGAAGGGGTTTAACATGAGCTTAAGTTTGTATGGCACATGTAACTTTCTAAGTACCAAAAACAGATTTTAAGTAGAAGGGTAACTTACACTCAATAGAATTCCAACAACTCACACTTTACAAAGTATTTAAGTGCCTTAAGTAGTAATGGTCAATTTGGCAGATGATCCAAAAGATAATGTTCACAATATTATGCCCTTCACTACAAAGAGATCCTTTAATTTAACCTCACTAACACAGGACAACTTTAATTATACTGCGGGAGATTTCTTATAATGTACGGGTTTGAAACAATCTCCATTAGCCACACCAGTACAATGAACAAAATGCTGCCAGACACTGTGCAGCATGAATAGCTGCCACTGGGTGAATGAAGCTGACAAATGAACGAACTAACTCTATAAGATTTCATTCAGTTTAAGGACAAACTCCTCTCCTTGAAAGAGTAGAATATACTGTAACTGCTGTAACTGATGAATGAATGGACTACCCCCAGAGGATCACCCAGCTTAAGGGGTAGATCTCTCAGTGAAGAGGCTAAAACCTGCCAGGACAGTTGAATGCAGAGCTGAATGATAGACCTCTCATACTAAAGGGGCCAAAATGACAGCACAGTTGAGTACAGAGTTGATTCATAGACGTCTCACAGTGAAGGAAATATACATCTGATAGTACAGAGTTAATTCATTCCCTCCAGACCCATTAACTCCCTCCAGGGGCCAAACGTCAGTCTTCTACAACACAAACGAAACAATTGCAGAACCTCAGTAGCTGTGACAAACACTTACAGCAAACATGGCAAAGATATGCATATATAAAAATAATGATGATAAAGAATACTAGCTCCTCTATTGTTCTAAGAATATCATTGTACAATAATTGTCAAAATTATAAATTACTGATTTCTCATTATAACTAGTACCATACTGTATAATAACAAAAATAACAATCATGCTTAAACAATAATTCCTCTTGACCTTCCAGCAATCCAAAAACCATTTCAAAAACCAGTTATAAAAATAGGAAGTACATGTACACAAATGAAGTACTGTACAACATCCTTCCATTACTATTTACGAGTCAGAGTTCTCTTCTTTTAAAAATCTGCTTCCGTCCCAAACTCTCTACAACAAATCCCTTCCTTCCTTAAACACAATTGAGAGAGGAAGGGAAAGGGGAGGGGGAAGGGATAGGGGTAGGGGTAAGGATAGTTGGAGGGTGATAGGGGTATGAGGGAAGGAAGGGGGCTATCCATTTAGGGAAAGGGGAAGAGGTGTACTTGTCACATGAGGGTAGCCTTCAAATGGTATGGGAATGAGGGAGAGAGTTGGAGATTGGGATGGGATTCTACATTAGAATGGGAGATAGGATGGGATGGGATGCTCAGCTGATACAAGGATGGGGAAAGAGGATGTGATGTAGGGAAACGCAGAATGCGATGTAAGAAAGGAAGGAAGAATACTATGCTGCTATTAGGATGGGGATGGGAGGCAAATTGGTGGGGTAAAACCTATGCTGGACCGGGGAAAGGAGGATGGGAAGGGTGAGGGGCAAGGAAGAAAGTAGGTGGAATGGGAAGTAGGAGGGGATGCGGAGGGGGACGATGACATTGCATGGGGGAGGAGGGAACTAGGGCGGTTATGGAAGGCGGGTAACACGTCAATGATATTCCTCACGATCAACAAACTCTCAGGGCAATTATTATGTTGTTTATATGATGGAGGTGCCAGAGGGAGTGACCACTTGAGAGGAAGGGAGGGAGAGGAGCCTTGCATTGGCTGGTGGTGGTGGTGGTGGTGGTGGTGGTGGGGGAAGGCAGTCACAATCATTGAAAAAGATAAGTGTCATGGTAAATGACTACTTGCAAAATCTGTGGCTGTTCGTCTTTTCACTGTAATAATCATACTTGTCCTTTTTACAGTATTGTATTCTCAATAAATCCATATCATTTTATTCTAAAGTAAAAATTTAAACACAGTCTCTACACTGTTTTCACTGTGATGGCATAACCTGCATATTTCTGTTCTTGCTAACTTCAGATGATTGCAGTTGGTTGAGAGACCCCTACACTGTTAATGGAATAAACACAAACTCCACAATGCTTTCACTGTGATGCTGATAATTTGATATTATATTCTGGTCAACTCCTGATGACTTTATTCAACAAACAGAAACCCTTGACAGCCAGACAAAGTTTTAAACCAGGGAATGACCTCTAGTACTGTCTTTAACATAAATTTCCCACTTCACAAGTCAAAGTGTTGCTTTCTAATTTCTGGCAACATAAGTCAATTGGACTACTGTGATTTTTTCCCAATAAATAAGTCAGTATTTATTTTCATTAATTTTCACATTTAAGTTTGCAAGGCTACAGTCCCTGGGCCCAACCTCTCTGCCCTCACGTTCCGACACTGAGAAGCGGCAGGCAGGAGGAAAGAGTTGGAGGAGGACAAGGAGGCTATATTACCTATGTACAATAACTCGTGGGTAAATGAGTAATTCGCGTATATACAAAAAAAGAAAAAAAAAAACTTTACACAATTACCCCCAACAGGCCAAGGGTGTCTCAAACATGACACCCGCGCCATGGAGATGCAATTGAAAAAAACGTAGTACCACTGGAGCCTTTCAAACAATTACCGTCTTGTGAGATCATGGTACAAATCAGTTAACAATATGTACAACCAGCAGTAAATATACAAATGCATATTAAAATATTTCTTTTTTGCATATCTCTCTAGCTTGTTCATCCTAAAATCGTAATCGTCGTCGTCATTAAGAGCTTTGGCATTTTTTTTTTCTGGATCTTGCATGAGCATTACTATTTCCTCCCAAGCTTTTAAAAAGCCCTTTCAACCCGTGATGCACATTTTCTTTTCTTTTTCCTTGCTATCCCAGGATTATTCTATTCTGATTACAAGACTTCTCACAACAAAAGGGGTTACTGGAGTTTGTCTCTAGTCCCTTTGCTTCAGAATGTCTCCCCTAATTAGTATAAATCATCTGGGGATAAAAAAAACAGACTGAAGGGGTTAATTTGCTGCCACAACAGCCAGCCAGCCAATGTGTGTGTTGCTGTTTTTTAGCTTTCTTAATACTTTCAATGGGGTACACTGAATCTTGGGGATGATTTATTAATATATCTATTTTAACCCCGAAATCCCTAGCACGAACACTTTATCACGCTGCAGTAATCCCAAAGTTCCTGCCTGTTCTTCAGCAACTCTCATAACCCCTTCCTTATGATGCCCTTTATGTTGTTCTTGTTATTATGAGGTTATTTAATTTGGCCCAGTGAACACTTCTCTTGGGGAAAGGATTGGAAACAGTCTCCAATAACCCCTTCTGAGTAATGATGTCTTTTATATTTTTTCCCTGCTAACCAGATATTTGGTTTAGGCAATGCTTCTCATAGTGAAGGGGTTTGAAATAGTCTTCATTAACTCCTCCTGTGAAACAACACCTTCCTTAATATTTTTACTAATGTCTGATGTTATTATTTGCCTTAGGGAACACCTCTCACAGTGCAGGGGATAAATTTACTGAAAGGCTAGAGACAGGCTCAACAAACTGCCGTGCATAATAAAATGATCTATGAAGATATGGAGCAGGGTGTACATTAAAACTGCACACCAATCGTAATTTGCTTTTCTGTTATCAACATCAAAGCAACGATATCAAAGTGCTCATGGAGCATATGTTCACATGCTCAGCTTTGGGGAGGTGCATGGGGGGTGGTTGAGGGCTACACCACACCAATGGGGAGGGAGGGGGGGGGAAAGGGACAAGACTGCTGACCAGATAACAAACAGTCTTTTTCTTAATACTTTTTAAACACCTTTCAACTTGTTCGGTCATTATTGGAATCACAGATAATGTGGCGTGTTGTGTTGACCTGACCCATCCCAGTGCAAACTTAGGACATGTATTACAATGGATACCATAATTATGACTTGGGTAAAAAATATATTGCATTAGAAAAATAGATAATTAGGATACATTAAAATAAAATCTGAAAAAAACATCCAAGGAGTTGCTTACTGGTGAAGAGCACAGAGATATCAATGGTGTTCTAATGCACAAGAAACACTGCTACATTATCTGTCGTCAACTTCCACGTCAGAGCACTGATACTGTACAGGAAAAACAAGAGAGTGAAATCGTTTTGAACTTCATAAAAAATGCCACAATTATAAAACACCCTTATTACAAAGTGCAGATATCGACCCAAAAAAAAAAAAAAAAAAAAAATTCAGGCATGCATCAAACCGAACGTGAAAACCCGAGAGACACGACATCTGAATACAGTACAGTACTGGTTTCCAAGGCATTACCAAAAGAAGCACTGGGGAATAAAATTATCTTACGTCTTTTTTTGTATCTTCTACACTAGACAACTCGACCATATGACAAGCACCCATATAAAAAGGCAGATTCATTTGTACACAACACCATAATCGGGATTGCCTAATACAGTAAACCCTTGTTTTAAGCTGCCCTTCTTTTATTTCTGTTTTGCTATTAAGTCACCAGTATATTTCAAAAAGCTTTCTATCAAAATTCCATTACTACCTACCTCTAAACCTAGTTCTTCAATTTCCCCCAAAGTACAGTAACAATTGTATAACAAACGGTTTAATATTGTAAAACACTTCTATGACTTATTATGAAGGTCCTTGTTCTGTCAGCTAAGGTATTCAAAAATACTGTATCATAATGTTTCTAGAGATGTTCCAAAACACCTGGAATAAATTTTTCCAAGGAGGAATACCATATAGTGTAACTTATTTCAGGGATGCAATCCAAAATATTAGAACTTTTACCGAGTTCCAAAACCTCAATGATCTTTTCCTTACATGTGGTGCTGTAAAACTGGGGGAATGGGAAATCAGCATTAAAGGTATCAATGAAACTTATGACTCCCTCACCCTGACAGCATATTTTCTCAGCTATTCTTGGTAGTGCTAGACAATTTTATTCAGTTTAGGAGATGACAAAAATATAACACAAATTACACTAGATTGGAGGGACCAAGTGGCAATATTTCTATGACTGACCAAGATTTTTAATAGCAAAAATTAACATAACAACCAGGCAGCATATAACAAGGACTTGCTGTATACAAAGAAGGTCTTATTAGAGGGAAATAGGGGGGGTGGGGGGAACAGCAACAGTTCTCAGCTTTTTGGAGCTGGTTGATGGTCTTTTCATGTCATCCTTCCTGCAGTCAGGTGATTTTCTTCAACTTAGGAATGGTCTTATGTAATGAAGGAATTTATTAAGGCTATATCTAACTCCTCTAATAAAAAAGTCTATCCTTTGCTGAATAAAATCAAGGGATAGCAAGTATAAAATGAAGAAGACATTCCCCAACTGAATGGGTTATAGGTGAAGGAAATAGTAAAGACTGTGTACTGCCAGAGACAAAAGTTCCCTTACAATAATTTCACTGTATCTACTTCACACTTGGAGAAGCATGTCCATCACCTTCCTCCCTGACACATCATATCAGAGAGTAAAGTAATTTATGGGCAGAGAAACACCAAGCCTCTCTTACTTTAGAAATATTAGCCTGCAGAGGAAAGTGAGAGGCATATAAATCTCCTACTGTACAAGTCCCATGATGAGCAAGGAGGACCTGGAAATCATCATCTTAACAGCAAGGGCTCATCTCCTAAAGACTTAATACTTAGTCTGACATTCCTGTTGTTAGTTCTCAGACTTTTCTATGCTTCCCTGTTCCTACATCATATTCTGCTCACTCCAGTTATTATTTAAAAGTTCAAATTATCAACCCTCTGAGTCAGGGGATTTCTTTCACATTCTATTCTTACCATTTCCTGATGATTTTACTCAGTTAGGATGAACTGGAAGGGTTAGATATAGCCTTTATAAGTCCTTTCAATATGTGAGGCCTTTCCCAAATTCAAATAAATCTTCTGGTAGCAGCAAGAGCAATCTAAAAAGGACATCACCAGATTTAATGGGTTAATAACTGTTTTAACTCCTCCAATCCAATTACATATTTTCCATTTCATCTTTGCTATTACCAATCTATTTTCTTCAGCCTATGACAGACCTTTCACTCTGAAGGATTTAGATACAGCTTTCATTAGTCCCTTCACTATGAGAATTAGATATAGCTTTAATCCCTTCACTATGAGAAATATTTCCAGAATGGAATACAACCATCTGGAGATAGAAAGAATATACCAAAAAATTATGTCATCAGACTGAAGGAGTTAAATTCAACCTTTTAATCTTCTTCTACTATGGACCCGTACCAAACATGGTAGTTTTACTGTCTTCCTTGAGGGGAATAAAGTATAAAGTTGCTGAGTTACCCAAGAAAAAAAAAAAAAAAAAAAAGTAACATGATTGTCCCGATCCAAGTTAACAACGCCAGCTGGAGAAACAAAAAAACTCGCCTGGCCCAAAAAACAGGAAAAATCACATGATGAAAAGATAACCTAGCCAATCCCACATCACCACCTTCAAGGTGGTGGGGCCCAAGGTTAGGCTAAAAACCGCGTACATACACAAATAAGTCGTGTCCGCTTTGTAAGACTATGGATTCCAAAATGTCACTGGATATCACAACAATCTGTAGCACAAAAAGTACCCACAAAAAATTACCATTACCAGCTCCTCATCACCCGTTCAAAGTGATCATAATTTTTCAGCATGTCTTATGATTCATGAAATAAAATACAGTAGTTCAGCCTGAATTCATTAAAACATTAACTGTCTTATGATTCATGAAACACAGGTCAGTCTTACAATTCATGAAACACAAGTCTAGCTCATGAATGACAGTACATAACAGTCTGTCTTACAATGATACACAAGCCTGTTGCAATATTCAAGAAACACAAGACTGCCCTAAAATTCAAGAAACACAACACGCTGGTTTATAATTCAGAATACATAAGTCTGACTTCACCCCTTCAGTACTGTGACATCTTTTTGGGCTGTTTTCTCCCTAACTCCATATGATTATACTCTACTTGAAGATACTTTTTGCAGTGGAGAGGATTAAAGATGGCTATATCTGACCTCTCCAGTATCTCCAAAGCTGAATAAAATCATCAGGAGATCACAAGAATAAAACAAAAATGACATACTCGAACTGAAGGCATGAAAGTTGGCTGGCAATAATCTAGTTTATTCGTAAAAGTGATTAATGGAAAAGTCAGCCTCAGTAAAGAGCTGACCACTTAAATACCTGATGGGTTAGCTGACAATCTGCTAAGCTGGAAAACATTATACCCACATATTGAAACTGTTATATAAAGAGGGGCCAAGCTGGGCTGAAACTGTTTTAATCTTCCCAATATACACTACTCAATATATTATACTGTATGTAGTCCTCATTGTAAAGTCATGAACTTGTCCAAAATATCACAAATTTTTCCACCAAACCTGTATTGTAAACTCAGGGAAACTGGCAAATCAGTTTTATAAGCATCAATGAAACTTTAGGTGGCAATATATCCATAATTTACTGATAACTT
Source organism: Birgus latro (assembly GCA_018397915.1). Lineage (NCBI taxonomy): Eukaryota > Metazoa > Arthropoda > Malacostraca > Decapoda > Coenobitidae > Birgus > Birgus latro. The sequence goes on along the minus strand of JAGKTI010000683.1, from coordinate 85,799 downwards.
AATAGCAAAAAAGAAAGTGGGAAAAAAAAAGAAAAGAAAAAAAGCAAAGACTAATTCTATGTGGGTACAAGATCTTCCATCTAAAAAATTCTTGGCAATGTGAAATGAAGACCCACTGCTATGCTGGTTGAGTGACTGGCAGTCCTCTTGATCAGATGACAAGTTTGGATGAAGAGTTGATTGTGTGAGGAGCCAACTGCCTGGTTTAACCCTCCACTGCAATGGCGTGTTGATCTGGAGTATTCTTGCTACCTCCCAATAATTTCATTCTGATTAACTGAGGCTCTTTAAACTGGAGGGGTTACATATAACCATCATTATCTCTTTCAAACTGTAGAGGCTAGACAATATCCTTCATTAACCCTTTCACTAGGAGACTTCAAAATGTAGGGATTAAATACAGCCTTCATAACCCCTTCACTGAGAGACTCTGTTATAACCCCTTCACTAGGAGAAACTTCAAAGGTGTTAGATATAACCTTCATTACCCCTCCACTATATGATGTCTCCCTTAAGCTGAATAAAATCACTAGTGGCAATGTAGCAAGAAAAAATAATGGTACATCCTCAAAGTGAAGAGGTCAATATGTGGGAAGGAGTCGAGGGTGGTCCTGGGGTGGGGTGAGTTGGGGTGGAGGGCGGAGTGGGTCCCTTGGCACAGTGGCTGACACACTGACACAGGAAATATCACTCAGAGAAACAGCTTATCACAGCTTCAAGCAGCAGTACACATGAACAAGGTGTACATGGCTGTCCAACCGTCCACACATAACGCACATGCACCACTCAGCTTTCATCGCAGTTCTGCAGTGTTGGATCACGTGAAAATCAAAACTATAAAAAAAGAACCAACATATATGACAGGATGCTGTCGGAAGGAGGGGAAATATCTGTGTAAATTTTCTTAAAACATCATAGGATGAACACCTAAGCTGCTGCTGCTGCTGTTGTTATTGTCCGAAAACAACCAGGGAACCACCAAACTTTCCGCACTGCAAATCGGTTCGGAAATACATGTACGCACACTGAGTAATAAAATGAAGTGAACTATTATGATATATATTTATATATTTATATATATATATACGCTCTAACGGGAACATCACAAGCTTTGACGGGTTGGAGTGGGGTCAGCAAAATTACTCGCCATGACCCCTTGTTAAATCATACCCCAATGCAGACCCCAAAACTGCCACCACTGCCGCTTCCCCTGGTGGCCATGCTCGGCTAGTTATCATGACACAACGACATCATCATCATCAGGCTTAAACTGTTGTATCTCCAAAATAAACAACTTTTCTAAATGTGGGTAAAAATTCTTCCATTCTGAAATTGTTGCCTCTCCCCAAATAAACAACTTATTTTCAAATTACTCTCTATGGTATTATTTTTCCATTCCAAAACTACTGTATCTCTATAAACAACTTTTTCAAACATCACTATTTTCCTTCCACTTGAAAAATTCATGGCTCTGTGTCAAGATACAGTATCATCATTATTTTGCCCGCTTGCCACATGAGGAGGAACGTGAAACTGGCAACTGTGGACCATTCTTCAGTCACAAAGGCATCTTCTGGGGCAGGAGAAATGGGGACGACTGCGGCACGCATCGCCAGGCTTGAGAGAAAACAGGAACCGTTGACCACTGGCAGGTGATCATTGTGGACTAGCCCAGGAATGCAGACTAAGGTGTTTCTTCAGTGTGGAGGACCAGAGAAGGATGTGTTGACCCCACAAAACCACTGACGTCTTTTACTGCTTTATGCTTGTTACCATTAGACATTTTTCTTCAGCTTGGGAGAGACCTCTAGGACTTGGAGGTTAGATGCAGCCATAAGTTATCCAATCAGACAATTCTAGTTAGCTTATGAGAAAATTCTACAACTGGAAAAGTCGGATACAGTCATTATCTACCCCTTCACAAGGTATTAGATGGGGATGCTTTCATGCGGTGGCACTGACATAACCGAGCAGCTTAACTATCTAGTTTTACAAATGTCCCTCAAGCACTTCCCTAACCCCCAAAGAAGTTGATGGACTGCAAGAAAAGGGCAACTTAAACCTGAAGATCATTGGGTTTACTTTTCAGATGAGCCTGGGGCTAGTACTATCCCTTCACAAGCAAAGGTCTCCCCCAAGCTGAAAAAATCATCTGAAGGCAGCATAGATTAACCAATAAGACATCAACAGATCCACGTAGTTAACGAAAGGCAACAGACTCAGAAGAAATGGAAATACTGTACGACAATAATAAGAAATGGCTAAAAAGGAACCAGAGACTTTGCTAGAGAAATAGCAAAAAGGACCTCCAAATGGGAGTGGAATGAAGGACAGCTCGGAGACTGAAATAAATAAATTAAAAAAAATGCACTCTGCGGTTTTGGTTGCAGCGTATGATAACTTTTGCCGAGGCCAGGGGTGGTGGTGGTTGTGGGGTGTAGTGGCGGCGTGCTGGAATCATTTAGCTACCCCCACATGCCCAATCAAGGCCGATGGAACCTGAAGAGTAAAACAAATAGTTGTTGATAGGAGTACCACTTCCACTGTTTGCTGGTAATTAGGGTCAGGATGATTACTTACTCTACTACTACAACTACTATATGAGCTGATACTGCAACAGTACTACTAAGATTACTAGCAGCTATTAATATTTTTATTACTACTAATCCATCCATTCATCCATCATCCAATCCTACGTTGCCCCATGAGGAGTGTAGGAGCCCGGGGCTAGGCAAGTTGGTCCTGACATTTAAGATAAGAGTGACCAGCCTCACTCATCTAATAATAATAATAACTACCGAGTATACATGTAAAAATTTACATCATGGATGCAAGAGTGCGGCTTCCTTAAGAGGTCAGAATACTTTCAAGTGGTGTATTTATCAAATATTCTGTATACTGGAGAAGGTGATTGTGTGGTGTCACTAATATAACTGGGCAGTTCCACATCCAGTTATACAAACATCCCTCCCATTACTTCTTACCCCCTGAAACAGGGATGGTGGACTGCAAGGAGTCAACTTCAGCCTGACAGGTTCACAATGAGATGAACCTGGGGCTATAACTACTACTGCTATTACTGTACTACCATATATATATACAACACCCACCTGGTGAGATGTTTGGAGTCCTCATGCACCTCCATCTCCAGGCTCTTAAAGTCATTGAGCTCCTTGCGTATGGCGGCCTTGTCCCGTGGGGTGAGGCGCGTCCATGGCTTGTCTGCACGACGGTCATACTCATGGGCTTGCGTCACCTCTATGTAGTCATTGAACCGGATGATCTGCGGGTGAAGAGGTGGTTTGTGAATTGGATATGTGGCTGCATAGGTGGCTTGTGAACTTAACAGTCTGCAGGTGAGTGGTCATATCAATAAGTGGACTGAAATTTGAGAATCACGTGTTATGTGGATGAAACACGGAACTGAAATTTATTAATCAAATATATGAAGGTGACTATGGGAATTAAAACTGTGAACTGGATACTATAAAGCTAAATAAAAGAATTAGTAAAGTTTGAATCAGACGACAGTGTATATAGGTAAGAAAGTGACAAAATATGTGGACAGAGGTGTGTGAATTAAATGTTCTGCGTGAGAAGGTTGGTGAGTAAGTAGTATGAAGTTTATGAATCAGATGTTACATCAGTGTAAGGAAAGGTGTGAATACGTGGGATGTAGCCTGAAGGAGATCGAGAGACTGACGAAGAAAGTGTATGTGAGTGAGGTGGAGGGGGAGGCCAAGGATGAGATGGAGGGATGGAGTGGAGAGGTATGTGAGAGGGGAGTGAGCTGGGAGCAAGGCAGTGAAATGGTGGGGGACAGGGAGACATGGAGGTGATTTGCTTGTGGCCACCACATACAGGATTAACGTGTCTGGCAATGGATAGATAGTCTGAAGGTCTGCGATACTGTACCTCTATATTATCACAGACTCTTATGATGCAGGCAGAAACAGTATTAGAACTTTCAGGACACATACATGAAAGGCCACAATGATGATGATGTACAAGTTTACCAGCAGTCCATGATATGAGTCAGAGCTGTGTTTCAAAATATCATCAAGTTCTCCATAAGTTATTGTAATACTGTATAGGCAAACTGGTCTATCACTTCTACTGGTAACAATGGAGTTTTATTAAAGCTTTTTTCTGTAATTTAATTTGAACTGAATTGAAAAAAAGTTGACAATGGGGACTTCCTGTATACAGAACATGGGTGGAATTTATTTAAGCAGTTGTATTTGTAGAAGCACTGGCACCTGGCTGTCTATTATAAGCCTAGATGATAGGCAAGAATCCCAGCTACAAATAAATGCAGGAAATGCCATCACGCATTATGTGGGGAGGGAGGGGGAGGGGAGTGTATGAAGGGAGTGTGTGTATGTGGGGTGGGGGCAAGAGAGTGAGGAAGAAAGGGTTATATGAGGAGAGAGAGCAGGAAGAGAAGAGAGCCTGGAAGAGATGGAAATGAGGGGAAACTGAGGAAGGGTGATAGCAATGCAGGAAGAGAAAGGACGAGGGGGAGAAAAGAAAGGGATGAGGTTGAGCAGGAAGGGGAAGGGAGAAGAGGAGGGAGGCAAGGAAATGCAGGAAAGGAAAGAGAAAGGGAAGGCGAGGAAGGAATAATGGAAAAAGGAAAAGTACAGGTTACATAGGGAGAAAGAGAGAAAAGGAAACAGAAAGGGTAGAGAAAAGGGGAAGGAGAAGGAAGAAAACCAGGGTGCATTGGAGATCAGGAAAGGAAATGGTAAGGAAAAACAGGAAAGCTGGAAGGGAGAAAGTAAAAGGGAGGAAGGCAGAGGTCTGAAGAGGAAGAATGGAAGGTTAAAGGTAGGAAAGGAAGGAAAGGGGAGTAAAAGCAAGAGGAGGGAGAGAAGAGACAGAGGGAGGGAGGGAAGGAAGGGAGAAGTCTGAGGAGGAATGGAGGGAAACAGGGGAGAGAGGGACATGAAAGAGAAGAAGAAAGAGTGAATGTAAGTAAACAACTCTTCAGGCACGCATTCGTCTCCCAGTGCACTGCCTCACTGACCCTCAAAATATACGTGATTCTGAACCGAGTAACATTCTAAAATTACCTTTGATGGCATGTACTGTACTTTACAAAATGTGTTTGCTGTTTGTAATGTTCTAACTGCATAAAGTAAATCACAATTGGGCTTTAAAATAATTACAAAAGAGAAATTACATAATCATACTTATTTTCTTTTTCATTGTTATGCCTACAAAAAATTGCAAAAATACAGTAAACTATAATGGTACTTATAAGGTTGGTTTTCCAGTTTTTACCCAATATACTATCTACAATGGAACTTATAAGGTTGGTTTCCAGTTTTTACCCAATATACTATGTCAGTTATATGGAAAAAGTTGTGTCAACTGGGAAAACATCATACAAGTGTTGTTCTACATATAACTGTAGGATTCTAACTCACTCTACCCTTAGGTGAAAAAAGTGGTTAGGTTGATGATGGTGCTTATCAATAGTATTTTGAGTGTGGAAGGGCAGAGGGGTCATCCTCATAGGTCCCAGCACAATAAATATCTTTTCAACACATCAACAACTCCTCTTACCATGGTTTATGCAGTAAGTCCACAGCATATTATATAGAAAGAAATGCCTACAAGTGTTAAAACTCTACTGCTACCATTGCAGCTGATTTGCCTGTTTTCCCAAATCTAGAACATGGCTTGTGGTATTTTGGAAAACATTCTTGACTGACAATGACAACTGCCTGTACTCAATTTACCTGCACTTATGGCTGGCATGACTGACTGACAGAGTGAGTGACAGAGTTCTAACATTCATGGTATTAAAGACAGGCCGCTTAAGCCACTGAACTCCGATGACATTTTTAAAATTTTATTCTCACTATCAGCAGATTATTTTACTTCATCTATAAGAAAGTTATTGAACTGGAGAGTTAAATACAGCCTTAATTAACTTTTTCAAAACTAAAGATTTTTCCTATGTTGCTGTGATACCATGGAAAGCATCCCTGACTCACAATGAGAAATGCTTGGGCAGTATATGATTTGCTTGCACTTGAAGTTGGCATGACTGATTGACAAAGTGACATGGTGCTAACAGTCATCCTAAATATGACAAGGTGTTTACAGCCTGATAAGTATGTTCCTGTTTTTAACCAGCTGATGAGGGCCAGCTACCAACAAATTTTGTTCGCTGAAGGTCACACCCTGACCCCGAAACTTGTGTACCACAACTGAGAGCAGACAGGGTTAATGAGGAAGTCAAGCACAAAAATACTACAGTTCATTCATTTTAACTAGGTGAAGATTTTCTTGCTTTTGCAGCTTATTTCATATTGATCAGTGGAAGAATAAGACAAAGCTGCAGATTTACATTCTTTGCACAGCACTTCTTTATGACTAGCACCCTATTTTAGTGTTAATTTTTGTTACAGCACAGCACTGAAGACGTGAGAAATCATGTTTATGCCTAGTTCAAGTGAACAGAGTTTAGTTTGAAAAGAATTATACCCTCTTAATAGATCTGTACTTATTAGGGATGGTAGTCATCTTGACTAGTGAGATTTCATAGTGTCTCTTCCACAGTGAATTATTTAGCATATTACGCCTTCATATCCTCTTGGATTTTTTTATTTTTTTATTTTTTTTATGTGTCCAACTCTGGGCATAGGCTTCACAGCCTGCTATCAAGGTCCAGTCGTCCTCCTACAATCTACATGTCACCACTTCGGCGCTTAACACCCACCGTCCATACTGAATACATGCTAGGGCTGTCTCATACAGGACTGGTGTATTGGTATTAGCGGGGTCATTTTTACGACATGTCGGTGGGTCTTCTGGTAGATCAGTAAAGCCTGATTTAATGAAATTCAAATCCTTAAACTGTTCCCTGCACCAGCGAGGATTCGAACCTGGGTCCCACGGGACCGCAAGCCAACTCTCTACCGATCGAGCTACCGCCTCCCCTGATGCTGATGTGTTAATTTCAACACACAAACAACATACAAAAGAATATAAAAGAGGATTAAACGCCGTACATTAAATCAATGGGGAGGAGGAGCTATGAAGTACGTGTAACACTGGTAATATGGCTCTACAAGGATACGACAAATTTTATACCTGAAGAGGGGTCTACGTTGAGCCCAGAATGTGGTATCAGTGGTTACATTTTCAATAAGTGAGTATAATTCTCTCATCTGAACAAGCTGCAGAACTGTGCAACATGAAATACTTGCCTGACTGTATGCTGAAATGTTATGACGCACTTGAGTAAAAAGACTGACAGCCAGACTGTGTGGCCCACTGCAATGGCCATACTGTTGATAATTCTCATTTTCATGCATGCTTTCTTTGATACTGGATCTTAATCCACCCTAATTTTTTTCACCTAAGAATGTGGGTTGGGATGATGATGGTTATAATGACAATGGTGATGATAACGGTTCATCTCCCCCATCATCATCATCATCATTTCACTAAAGAGAAAAATGAGGAATGAGGTAAGATCCAGAAACAGGAAAAGGAAAGCGTAAATGTGGATGAACAATCAACAGATTGCCCAGTCCCCATGTGTTTAAACTCTTGCTAAATGAAGGTATGACTGTTGCAAAATGTACCCTAAACAACCTTGTGTACCCCAGAATGACTCACATGTACTCTTGCTTTATCTAGGGCTCAAATCTAATAAAAACAAAGCATCAGTTTTCCCTGAAAGTCAAAAATTGCAAAAAGTCAAAAACATCTTGTCATGTTCCTAAAAAGTCATTTGTTCTCCCATTATATAAAATTAGTTATAAAAAAAATTATCTATTGTAAATTAGCAGGTCATGTTCTATGAACAGTTAAACTGTTTTCCTAATATGTAATTAGTTATATATATATATATATATATATATATATATATATATATATATAT
>JAGKTI010000683.1:42532-72963 GCA_018397915.1 Birgus latro | reverse complement strand
GAGAGAGAGAGAGAGAGAGAGAGAGAGCTATTTATATCATGCCTCCTGGGGTGACACCTTTTTCTCTTTTTTATTCTCTCTCTCTCTCAGGCTTTGTTTCATTGTCTCTCTCGACCCCATTCACCATCCTCTATTCCTGCCTTCACTGTGACCTACTTTATATTCTCATTATCTTCTACTTCCCTGTTTGCTTGTTTTCTTTTCACCTCTCTTTCAGTGTCTCTTCCTCTCTCTCTCTCCTGGTCTGCTCTTTCCACACCTCTTCTGCACCTGCTCTTCCTTTCTACAGTCTACATCATCTTTCTCTGTCCTAATATTTCTCCCTCAGACTATATATCATGAAGGCATGTTGACAATGATCTCTCTCTCTCTCATCCTGCACATCTTTTTTTTTTCTTTGTCTACACAATTTCTCACCTTCCTTGCTTCCTCACTCAGTATTTATCCCCTCCCCCTCCTCTCTCCATTGTGGAGACAGACTGGCGGCAAGGATTTATATTTACATGCAGTTACAGGGCCATGGCGCTTCTTCGCAACTCTCTCTTCTCTCACAACTGCTCTTCTCCTCTCACCTTTTTCATTCAGTTTATTGCCCAGCCCTGATTCATTAAATTTTCATGCTATCAAATTTAGGTGTCAATATTCACATGCTTCTGGTACTGATAATTACATACATACCCTGAATTTGTGGGTGTCATAATGGAACTATAGGTTAAAAGGCTATTTTGGTTCTGGCCTCTCAGCCAACTTCACTCCTTTCTCTCCTAGTCCCACCTACTCTTATATAATAAACATATGCCACATACTATATACCATAACTACACATTCTATGTTCATCTTGGACAATGAGCACCTTGGGTTCTGGAAACTATTCTACAAACATTTCAGGCTCATATATTTGGCTTGTTGATAGCATTTATGTGTATGTGTTGTTGAGTTGTACACAAATGAACAGTTTTTCATTTACTTAATCAACAACACAAATATCCATGTGTGTGTTAATTGTGGAATCTCGATACTGCTGTGAAAGTTACACTTGATAATGAAAGTACAAGAGAGATGAAAACCAACTGGACATGACTTATGAGGCCTGTACCCAACCTACATAAACTAACAAAGGTCTCCACACACATTATCACTCTGGCACTAAAACCCACTATTTCAATGCAAGGTATGCTGGCAGTATCTCATTTAGGGCTTGTAATATGGCACTGTATTGACAAGTTTTTATGATCTGAAAATAAGTCTTAGGGAACAGCAGTGAAATCTGTTTTAATTTCTTCCCTACAAGTCATTCCTCAGATATATACAGTGAAATACTCTGGCTAGAGTAACAGTAAAACAATATCTGTGATCACAATTATAAGACTGATGGAAATTGCTACTAACCCAACCCTCAGACCTCCCAAGACCTACAGTAAATAAAACTGTATGGCAGAGGCACAAATAAAGGAAAGAAGATGGTACTGTGCTCTTGAGGCTAATGGAGACTTCTATGACTATGAGAGGTTGACTAAATGATTTAGTAGTGCTGTAAAGGTTAAGAATAAAGACAACAGTTTCCAGCCCCTTCATTTTGAGATCTTCCTAATTTGAACAAAATCAGATGGTGAAGGCAAAAATAAAGTAACACATCATCACACTGCATGGGTTAAAGCTGACTGTCCATAACCTATTCAGTACAAGAGTCTCCCTAACAACTGCTATATAATTCACTGATACGATCTTAACATTTTAGTACCCGTTTTTCAATATATCACCACCGCTTATACAATTGTTACGATCCCTATGTTCTATGGTTATCTACCAGTAATCACTTTTCTAAAAACAAAGCCAAACAGTATTGCAAGGGTAACCTGTAACTGAATGCTGCAGTCACAAATACTGTGATAATATTTTTCTGGTGTATGACTGCCCACACAACACAGCAAGAGGGTTAAGTACAGATGAAGGTCATGGAACCAGTCTGAGGCAGATGCAATTTGTAAATGTGTTCCAACAGATCCTTATTTTGAACTACGCATCTTTGTTACACCTGCCAATCCATCCTCTTTCATTCTACCATCTAGGATTACTATTTTCATTCCTAAACCCATTCACTACGATGATGTCTTCTGTAGCCAGAATTACGTAAGAAGGAGCCTCAATCTTGTCTGAAGGGGGCGGGACTGCCAAACAACCTTTATGGCGATCTTTTTAACCTGTCCTCTTCCATTATATTCTCATGTCTATGATCACTGTTTAATGCCATTAGTCCACAATATTTATTCCTTTGGTTGTGAACTGACTATTAGTTTATTCCAGTTAATGTCATTTAATTTCACTATGTTCAAGCAAAACATATGGCACCAGAATTTCATGTTTTATTCCAGCATACGACCAACAATTTTAATCAGTGTCCTTGGTTTTCCATGTGCTTTACATGTAGCATGGGTCAACTTTTGAGGGTCCTCTTGTCATGAAGGGATAAACTACAACTTTCCTGAAGTTCCTTATCCTGCTCATCTGCCTAACCCCACTGTCCTTAAATACATTCTCTCAAACCGGAACCATAAATATCGAGGTTGGTGATGACGTGTGCAAGGTGTCAACTGGCTGCCAACCCCATTATTACTCATTAGTGTAAAAAAAACAGGTCTGGTCTGCGCCCTGGTAACTGGCAGCCAGAAAGCACACGAGCCCACGTGATATAGGTGAACTGGATATACTGGAGAGTGGCCTTAAACACAGTGGGCACACAAGGCTTTGTAGCACTTTTTCCTAAATGAATTACTTTGAATATTACATCTTAATTCTTTTTTAGTATGACATCTATTAATGAAACAATATTTGCTACAGTCTGATAAATAGCTCATCTTGTGTGACAAATTGGAAGTGTGAAACAATAGCTTCAATTCTCGATGGCTTAGGATGACTTCTAACTCTATTTTGAACTGATCCTACACTCTACATGTTATCAAATTGTTCTGTATACTGTATATGCCTTTAGATGTGTGATGGTCTCATGGTACAGGCATAGACTGTGATTCTGACTGGAAGCAGTCATGTCTTGTGCTCAATAGTTCATATTAAAGAGGTGACTGGAAATTTCTCCAACACATAAAATGCTGATGAAGGTATCCTTCAGTTTCCTACAACTTAGATGTTCTGGCTTGTGGTAGCCTCGTCATGGGTGACGTCACCCATGCCTGGGGGCGAGTTATGCACAATTACAAAATTATGATGCCTACTGTATTAACAACAATGCTGTCTTCTTTATTTAATTCTTGTTAAGGCCAGATGATTTTCTTAAGCTTATGGGCACTTGTAGTAAAGGAGAAACACCCTTCAATGACTCCTTTAATATGAACAAGTCTTTCAATGATATATTTTTGCCATTACCAAATAACCCTATTCAGCTTAGGATCCTGAATGTACCATGAGACAAATTAAAATTCTAAGTCTATAATAAATAATCAGTAATGGTCACAATTCATATGTAATTTATGTAAACTTGTAAGTGCCTTATCTCTGCCAAATAATTCTTGTCCACAAAACTCATGGTAAGTGATATAGTATGTATATGACAGGAGAGTTACAGTGATATATGATACAGCATAAGAAAGTAGGGAGGTTGATGGGGATGAATTGAATGACAGCTGCTCACAAAGCAGAAGTATTAATGAAAAATCTTTACACTGTCAAGAAAATATAATGAAGAAGATATAGGAATACATGGGAGAATACAGATAAATTCCATACATACCTTAATACCAATTCAATAAATAAACAATTAATATATGACAAATACAATATTCATGATATTCTCAGATATATTCCTTTAACTATTTTCCTACATTTTGGCACTCGGCTCATTCACATTCCCCTCCTAATTCTTATTCTATTTTCAATCTTTCCTCTCTCCCATCTCCAACCAGGACAGTCTTCCTCCTTCCCTCCCTCCTCCTTTACTCTTCCTCCTTTCTTCTCTCTCTCCCTTCTCCTTTACTCTTCCTCCTTCCCTCCCTCCACCCTTATAATTCCTCCTTCCTTCCCTCCTCTCATCCCCTCCCTTGCCTAATTCACCTCCTCTACCTCTTGCCAACTTTCTTGTGTCATTTTCCCCTTTTCATCTTTCATCTTCACTCTCATTTTGTTTGTCTGTCTCTTTCATGGTTTCTCGCTCTCTGTTTCCCTAATTCCTTTCTTTCCATCTTATCAATGTTCTTTCCTTTTTCTCTCCTTGCTTCCTCCCTTCCTTCCTTTCAAACTCTCTCTCTCTTCCTTCTTCCTCCTTTCGTCCCACTCTCCCTCTATTCCCTTCTTACCCTCTCTCCTGTTCTCCTAGCTTTCTTTCCCTTCCGTTTCCTTTGCTATCTTTGCCAACCAGCCTACTATACCCTGTACACTTTAACCTGGCCCACAATTGTCATCTATCCATCTTGAATGCTGAGCTGTAATATGAGACTAACACTGAAATGTGGTGCTAGTCACAAAGAAGTGTCATGGAAAGGATTTAGGGCCTTAGTATTACCATATTCGATCACTGAGATACAAGAAAGAAGCTGCAAAATGAGCACAAATCTCTGCTAAGTTATAGTGAACAAACCATAGTCATGAAGGGCTGTTTATATGCCAGAAAGCTAAGAAAAATATGGTGCAAACAGTAAAAAAAAAAAAAATTAAGTAAATAAATAAGTGAATAACAATTCCACCAAGCTAAAATGATGAACTATAGGTATCCTCTTATGTCAAGTTTCCTCCGCCTCTCCCTTGCACTTACCTTTCTTTCTCGCAGTTCCTCTAGGGTCGGCCTGAATGATAGCTTCCGTAGTAGGGTTTTTCTTTTCTCCTCCTTCTGTTTCCTCGCCTCCTCAGGGGTGGTTCCTTGTAAATAAATAAATACAGGTAAATAAGTAAATAAATATACATAAATAACTTAACACCATTCTGGGCCGATGACGCACTGACGCATCATTTGTTGGCCAACCGGTTCTGGACCAATGACGTGACAGTGCATCATTTTTTTTAGTGATTTTTTATGTCTCAAATATGTGGCGCAACAATTTGGTGAACACGCCAAACATGCATGAGTATTTCGCTGGAAACTCACCCCCCCACCTGGGAACGGGGTAGAAAAGAACGGGGCAAGGCTGGCCCAATACAGTGTTAAGAAATACACACAGAATAAAAACCAATACAGGATTTCATGATAACATAACCCTTTTTGACAGCTGCCTAAGGATACTGTTTATTAATCTACATACAGTGCTGTAACATTTGTATCAAAGAAAGGGCAATGCAGGTTTACTCCATGTACTCCCCTTTACAAGGATGGTGCATCTTTTCACTTCATTCTGGGTCTTCCTTTCCCGATTCTCTAACCAGCTACTGTATTACAACTCTTTCCCTCTGAGAACTATCTGTGTGTATAAGTCCCCTGGCAATTACCAGTAGCCTCTTATACATTTCAGTTCTTTCGCCTCTTACTCTCATGTTCTATTACTGTCATAAAGTTTGTCTAATTATCTCTATATCAAAAAAGTTAATAGGAGTCCATAATATATATATATATATATATATATATATATCATAAAGAGCTGCATTCTTTCCCCTGGTATTTCTGTTCTTTATCACCAGTATAGTAACCAAATTTCCCACAGCACTGCAGTGTTCTTTAAAGATTGGGATTCCATAAAATAAAAATAACTGATTGTATTAAGGTTAGGATTTCATTATTCTGGTGGGAAATTAAACCTTCTATTTATGAAAAAACTAAGAATTCATACAGTACAGTACTTACTTTTTAGAATATTCCTCTCCTCTAGTTCTTCTGCTGTCGGTCGCAGGCTTAGTCGTCTGGAAGTTAACAGAGAGGAATTTTAAACACATTGTCAGAACCATCATCCTAAACCTATTTCCTATGAATAAGGTGGGTACCATCTCTCTCTCCCTTTCTCATTTATTCACTCACACATTCTTGATTACTCATTTTTTTTTTAAATCACACCCAAAATACTCTCTATAATCACACTTAACATACACACACACAAAAAAACATTTCTCTGCCACCACTGTATGTCGCTGTCATCATCATACCAACCCTAATTCCTAAAGTGAGAGAGAGAGAGAGAATTAAGTCAATATCATCCATTCACACCAATACTGTCTTACTATATAACTACCATACCTTTAAAATACTGGACAATAAGCCTTACACACATTCACATCAATATTCATCATGCACATTATTTTTCGCCACTTTGTCGTAGGTCTCAGTGTCGCAAGGATTGGCTGTTTTGTCATGCAGTGTTAAAATGAAGAATTCATACCCACATACAGAAATTATGGTAAATGTGAGGATACAACAGATCTGACATGAACTATTGTGTCATCATCATAAACAGTTTCTTTTCGAAAGTATGATTCCCTCACACTAATACTGTACACTTTTTTCTTCTTACTGTTGCCATCTCACACTACCTTACAAAATTAATCCAAAATCACCTAACCTAATCTAACCTAACTGAACTTAAGCTTACCTAATCTAACTTAAGTGCATTACCTTGCCAATATCTTAGCAACAACCGCAGTAAGCCACGAACGACGTCTACGCTCCTTGAACCAATCTTCCTCCTTCACCCGCACCACCTCTAGCCCTCCTTCCTCGCGCCTTGACAGATTATGACTGTCCACCACCATGTCTCTCCCTATCATTTACTGCTTGATATGTATTGCTGGAAGAAGTGTGGCTAAGCACTGCTCAGCCCTAGCAGTGGAATTTTCTGTAGATTTTTTCAGTAAGCTTCTATAATACTGTATATCTTCTCTTTAAACTTAGTATCAGTAAGTTTGTTATATTTTCAGTAAGCCTCTATAATGCTCCCTTTGGTTAATCAGTAGATTTATTCTTCTGGGAATTTCCTGATGAGGTTTTTCAGCAAGCTTCTATAATATTCCATTTGCTTAAACCTATTCAGTAAGTTTACTGAATTCCTCCGGGAATTAGCTGCTGAGGTTTTTCAGGAAACCTCTATAATACTGTATGCTTTTTGGTTTAACTTATCAGTAAGCTTATTCCTCTAAGAATTTTCTGTCAATGATTTTCAGTTAGCCTTGATAATACTGTTGGTGCTCAGCTTAAACTTAGGAGTAAACTTAGTTTTCTGGGAATCTTCCTTGCATGTGGCAGAACGTAATGTTGGTATGCTTGATGAGACTACGGCAGTTAGACCAGCTAAGCCTTATAAAAATGCCTTTTACTGCTATCACAGATACTGTGTGGAGACAATGGGAAATATTTCTCTGCAGCCTAGTACCACAAATCTAGGGAACCAGAAACTTTGAGTAAGGGAACTTGCACTCCAGCCAGGATACTTGATTCACTGGACTTTCACGAGCCTTTAGTGAGTTTAAGACTATATAGTCCTTGTCTGTAGCATAAAAAACTTGTTTCCTTAACCTTTAGATTTTGGAGTCAACTAAACCACATCCAAAATCAAAGTGTGGGCAAACGTTTTGTATTCTCAGACTTTCTTGAGATCAATAACTTTCTATCACACAACACATCACCCACTACACTAGTCAAAAAACACTCTCTCAAACTCTTCAAGTGTTTACCACAACAACAAAGAGTGTCAGCCGTTGCACTCAGCTCGCCACATGTATGTAGATGCCCGATACCCCATGTCTGTTGCACACGGACCATTGAGCTCCTCATGAGTACTCACACCACGCCAGTACTACATGTCTCTAGACTTCGAACACTCCAAACCCGAACCTGAAATCTTCACGAAATTCTGGATCTGGTCTTGCGTATCATGAAGTTAAAATATTTCAACGACAAACTTTTTAAAAACTGCAGTGACAATATCCAGCAGTTGTTAGTTTCTCTCTGAGCAAAATGCTATGTGTCACAGGGCTTCACAACAGTCTATAAGACTGTCGAGTTCAGCAAATGAATCCAGCAATGTTCATCTTCTAATCCACCAGTAAGATTTACACATCTGTCTATAAGCTTGCTGAGGTGCGTGTGAGGGTGTTAGCGCTACGTCCTTATGCAAGACTCTGACGGTGCGCAGTAAAGGCAGAGAGTAAGTATCCTGACCCACCCTGGCACAGCATCAAGGACTGTGGCTCTACCCCTGCATGCCTCCCCGACCCTCCTGCCTCTCTCTCCTTTTACCCATTCATTCTTTCCTCACTTCCCTCCCTGAATACCTACTTATCCCCACTTTCCTCCCTCCACCCTTCTTATCTCAACCCCCCCCCGCCAAACCTTTTCCCATTTACCTTTTATTCTCTTGTACCTTCTTATTTCCACTCTCCATCCCCTCCCTAAATGCCTACCCCCCCACTCTCACCCCCAACCCAGCTCTCTCTCCCTCACCTTTTCTGTTTCCTCCCCATCTCTTACCCTCTTTCCTATTCCTGTTTGCCTCCCTTTCCCTCTCCTGCTCTTCCTTTCCATGTCTCCCTCTTTCCCTTCCCCTCCCACCCTTCCTTTCATTCTTTCTCCCCTTTTCTCTTCTCCCTTCTTCCTATCACTCCTTTATCTCCTCCATTTTTTCCCTCTCCCCACCCATTCCACTTTCTCCTCCCCATCCTCTTTCATCTTTCCCATTACTCTCATTCCCTTCCTGCATACCCCTCCCCCTTCTCTCTCTCCTTTTCACTTCCCTCCTATTCTTCCCCTACAACTTCCTATCTCCTTTCTCCGTTCCACTTACACCTGCATACCTCCTCCTCCATACCTCTCCCCCATCCCTCCCTTTCCTCCCCTCTCTCCTTTCCTCCCTCATCTCCCCCCCCCCTTCTCTTCACCCACACCTCTTCTCAGGTTATCCCTCTCCTTTTGACTGACAGCCTCCACTCATCTTCCCTCTTAAAATATTACCCTCATATTTCATTTTGTTTATTATTCTCCTCCCTTCTACTGTTCATATATCTCTCTCTCTGATAAACTTACTTCCTATCTAACATTCCTTCTTTACTCCCTCCTTCCCCCTTCCTCCCTCTTGATAAACTTTCTTCCATTCTCTCATTTCTCCTTCCTTCCCCCCCCCTCTCTCTGATAAACTTACTTCCTTTCCCTCTTCTCTCTCTCTCTTACTTACTCATTTCTTCAACACATTCCTCTCCTTAACGACCACCCCCATCTTCCTTAATAGCACTCTCCTCCCCCTGCTTTTTCCCCATCCCTCCTCCCACACACACACCTACCTATGCTTTGTCTACATAAACACTACCATGCTCTCCATTTAGCCTAACACTCATGCTTTCCACCTTAATTAATTCTAGCAAGCATTTTCCATTTTTCATCTTCTCTTTCAGTCTGCTGTTCTGAATCACCTTTTTCTCAGTGAATTATTTTGCCTTTAATAAAGCATCTTCAAATTCTCTTGTTTGTTACTAATGCAAACTACGTCTATGCTGAAGAAAACAATATACTATATAAAAGAAGAATACATTACAAAATTCAAGATAATGTATACACTGAAGGAAAAGGAAGTGCTACAAAGTCTCTTATGCCTATGAAAGTGACTCACTGACAGCCACACAATATGCCCAATAGTCAATTTGGGCAGTTACTGCAAATTCCCTCTCCTATGAACTACAGATTTCCTTTATTGTACTAAAGAGAAGTCCCCATTTATATAACATATTATTTTTGTTGAGACAAAATCCTGTATGTGATAAACTGTGTAAATCATACATATGAAAAGTAAACTGTGTTCCCATTCCAAACCAGTTTCTCTGTTTCCCATAATATCCCACTTCCCTCCCCAATATCTTTCCAAGTAATCAAACTTCTGCCTCAAACCACCTAAAATACTGGTCTACCAAAGATAAGCATTACAGGCACATGAAGTTTTCAGGGTCACCACGCCAACGCCACCAACGTCAAAACATCACCCTCACAGCAAAACCCAGCCACAACAGATTACTGAAGGCATAAACAAGCTATAAAGGTACAAACAGGAAGATGCTGCTGATAACTAAGGAGAAGTATGCCACTCACAAACCATCCATACGCAGAAGTGAGCCTCAAACTGCCTACTCCCCTGTACATAAATACGTGCCTACATTTTGATAATCTCAGACTGAGTGAATTTTGTGTGCTGGAGACTGCATGTACAGTTTACAGCACCATTTTTTTTTTTTTAAATCAACAATACTATACTGCAGATTCTTCATCTGTGTACATCAACTAGTGTAGAGAGTGACTGCATTACATTTCCTTTTTGTTAACGTAGAAAGATGGAACCAAATGCTGAATGGAAAAAACATTCACTCTGAGATGCCTGGACACAATGCATTTATAGAATTATTAACAAAGGCATTAGAAAAGACAAATGAAGATGACTTGCAGGTTTGGGCAGCTGTATAAAAGTATTACAAATCAAAACAAAGCAACAAAAACAAGGGCTGGAGATCTAATTTCCATCAACATCATCATTTACCACCACAATGTTTCCCATTAAGTATGTATTCTACCTTAATACTGTTTCATAGTCCATAAATTTAGTCCAATATATATTTCACTAGACTCAAATATCTTATGCTCTTTCAAGAACCCAAAATACTTCCAGACCCTAATAATGTAAAACTGAGTGACAAAAGTTGCATAATACTATAAAACAAAATGCAGATGAAGTAATGCACCTCTGTCTTTCCTGCCCTTACTGGCAAGAGGGTGGAGCATCTTCTCAGGAAATATTGATGGATTATAAAGGTAGTCTTATGTTTATACCTTCCACGTCTAGCGAGTTCTTAATAGCCAAACTCAACCTTGAAAACTGCCTCGCATAAGTCTGTAATGGTTCCTCCAAGATCCCCAGCATACACCCTACTCACCAACATCTGAGGGAGCTAAACAGTTCTCAAAATATCTTAGCCCCAACAGTAATACAATATTAATCTCATTTTACTTTTGCATTCCAAAGAAAATATTTTTAGGCTTAGGAGTGATTTTTTTCAACTGGAAGGATTAAATACAGTCTTTATTTCCTCATTCACTAATAAAGCTCTCTTCTAAATTGTAGCAGCATAAATGGATTATAAAAACATCACTGTAATAATATCATTAAGAGGAATGCCTCACTCTATAGGAACAAGTGAGTCACATGGAAAGTCAGTAATACACCATACAATAATGTGGGTGTGCTCGATTATTCTCTTAATCACTTCACTTCAATGATATATTTGCTCCCCCCCCCCATTACAATCAAGCATATCAGACTAATATCAAACACATCAATTCAGCTTTACCTTTAATAAACGATGATACTACTGCCTTAAGCTTGCTACTACCAGCTGATCTTATTCAGCACAGGAAAACTGCCGAGTAGTGCAGAGGTTTTTGAAGGCTACATCACACCCCTACAGTTCAACAACTTTCTCCAGAGCTGTATAAAGTATATTGGGGGGGGGGGGGATATGGAACACTGCTTGACCTGAAGGTGTCTCTTTCTCTCTCTCTCTCTTTCTCTTGTTCCCTTTCACTTATCAATTTCCTCCCTTCCTCCTCGTTTCCTTATACTTCCCTTCATCCCTCTCCTTTCCCTCCCCCTTCTCTCTTTCATTCCTTGCCTCTCCCTCTCTCATCCCACAAACACGACACCTGCCAAATAAAATTCCCACAGTGTTTTCCCTCAGCAAGGCTTCTCCTTGTACTGCTGTACAGATTTACAGTTACCACTCACATCCTCCCCTCTTCCCACCACCCCCCACATTTCCACCCACCATGACCCACATACCAGTACCAACACCTTTCATACCATGATATCTTTCAGGTTTTATTCTTGCTACCCTCTGATGGTATTTCTGCTTACACAAGACCTCTCATGGGGAAGGGGTTTGGGGAGGATAGTTCTAACCTTGTCTTTCCCATGATAAATAAAAGAGTCATATATGTAGCAGCAAATGACAAATACAAAAGTCTATCATGAAAAAATAAATAAATCGTATGATGATATCTTTCATACTGTGTTTTGCTATCGACAAATTATTTTACGCACTGCTGGGGAAATATCTTGTACTGAAGAGGTTATAACTCCACTAATAGCTTCAGCAAGGCATTTTTTTTTTTTTTTAAGTCATGCTTCTGCAAGAAAAAGTCAACTTTGGGGAGGCCTCTCATTAGGAAGCCAACAGAAAACAGCCTCCACTGATCACATGAATTTTGGTGACATCCTTTTTAGCTTAGTTTATTAGTAAGGCCTATATCTATCTTTTTCAATTAAAAAATCCTATCCTAAG
Source organism: Birgus latro (assembly GCA_018397915.1). NCBI lineage: Eukaryota > Metazoa > Arthropoda > Malacostraca > Decapoda > Coenobitidae > Birgus > Birgus latro. The sequence continues at coordinate 60,723 of JAGKTI010000683.1, read as the reverse complement.
CCAAACAAAACAGGCAGATGACAAGAACATAATGAAAAACAGCACATTTTCAGTACCAGTACAAGTACAGTACACTGATTTACAAAATCTTAACATGCTTTACTCTTGCTGTCACCAAACAAATCAAATTAGCCTTGAAAGACCTTTGAAGGTGAAGGTGTTGGTAAAAAACAGAGGGGAAGAAATAGGTCTGGCATTCAGGGTTAGAATACTACGCCTAAATAAACTATATGTCATTCTGGCAGCTCGTGACACTGAACCAAGAACGTAATACAAGATCGGCGTCAACAGCAGAGAGGAACCTGCAAAGTATCAACTAATTTACTAACTGACCTATATACAATAAAGTACTGTATCTCTTCATGTAATTAAGTACCAACCTATCCCTCTACAATACTACTCTTATCAATATACCTACCTCCATCTATCTACATAATTAATATCAGTCATACTCTAGCACCTCATCTATGGTAGCCACAACAAAACAAAATACCTCCGAAGAAGTCTGTACACTGTATCATTAGTCCATCATCACCAGAATTCCCTGCAGTGTATTCCCTTTCTTGTTTACAACCAGGGAATTTTAACAGCTTGGATGATGAAGTTGAGGTGTCATGGTAAAGTCTGTTTTACTATGTGTGCTTTTCTTATTTGAATTACTGAATCCTACCCATCCTCTTTGTAACTGTGAAAACAGGACTATTATGACGATGATGACTGACAACGATGATGGTGATGAGATACACTTCAGGGAAAAGAAAGTGATAAACTCCCTCCCTCTCTCTCTCTGTCTTAACCCATTCAGTACAATTACATAATTTTAAATATATTCTTGCTACCTCCTGATCATTTTATTTAGCAAAGGAGAGACTTCAAATCATTAGTTACTTCTTGTCTTCATTAGCCCTTTCAGTACAAGATGCCTCTCCTATGTTAAAGTCATCTAGAAGTAGCAGGTATAAACTGGAAATAAGTGTCGGAGACGTGAAGGGATTTAGGCTAAACATCCGAGCGTGTGGTAAAGTTGTCACTCTCCCCACTCACTTCCTTTTACTCCCCTCCATCTCCCTCCCCACCCTCCCTTTCTCTCCTCCTCCCTCCTCAATCTCCCTCTCCCCCCCCAACCCTCCTCCTCTTTCCCTAACCACCATACCACCAGGCAATGAGATGTACCACATCTAAAATGCCATTCAGTTCCCAAAAATGAATAGCTGTAGTAAGGGTATACCAGGGGAGGAGATTAACATTCTTGTGTGGGAAGTATCACTGAGGAAGTTTAAAAATATGACTACATTCCTAGAAATGCAGATTAGTAGTGGCTGCAGTAGTAGTAAGGGTGAAGTTTGCCAAGTGTTTGTATGATCAAGAATGTGTGGAGTTCCCAGAAGCAGGTATCAGATGGACAAAATAATATACCTACATGCAGATTCACTGATATTCATTTATACTTGGATACAGGGCATGGGTGCACAAAAAGATACACATATACACTTAAGATATGGGTTTAATGATACTAGCTTGCACACAGATACTAAAAATGTGTGCATAAATAGTTAGATTTCTTGTAACTGTATGTCTGGATATATGCTACAGTTATATAATTTTAGGACTTCTGGGAACCAGTCTATTTTCATGCTAATACTAATATCAGTGATGTAAATGTTTTCCCAAAACATTAAATTCCTTTTAAGTATCTGTACCTGACAGCGCAAATATCTGTTTTACTGTTCTACACCACATTTAGAATATCGTTGCAACCACACATTATGCTCAATGGGTATGTTTGTCATTCAGCAGATCCGTTATTTTAAGAATCATACTTAAAAAGGAAATGCAAGGCTACCAGTCAAGACCATTTAAGGATATATGACTGGCCAACCTAATAATGATAACTGTAAAAAAATATATACACATTAATTTACTGCTACACTACTTTACTTCAACATACACACAAAGGAGTAGGTACAAATAGCTCCCAATTCTGTATAAAGTGCAATGTTTGTGTTCTTAATCCTCCCCTTTTCTCTCTCTCTGGTCTTTCTTTTTTTGTTAGAGAGAGAGAGAGAGGGAGAGAGAGAATAAACCAGCTAACATTTCCTCCATCTCTTAACCTTCAACAGAACCAAATATCAACAAACCACCACATAAACAAATACCCCAGCCCTTACCACACACCATTCTTGGCTCACATTACATAAACATCACTCATCCCTCAAGCACTTCCGGCACCTCCAACTGTTACTATCTGAATATTTTTTCCGTTTACTCCATGCTCTTTCATCAATCAGGAATCTCTATCACATAAGAACACCCATATGCATCATCTAAAAGCATACCCCATTCTTGGCTTATAAAAACATCCCTTCTTTCTCAGGCATTTCCAGAACCTTTTATTATTAATATTCAAATACTTTTTCCCTTTTCTCCACCACCCTGTCAGTAATCAAGAATGTCTGTCTCATAAAAAACACCACATAAATATGTCAGTGCTTAGCAGGTAATTATCTTGGCTCATATAAATAAACATCACTCCTTTCCCAAACATTTCCTGAACCTTCTATTGTTACTATATGGGTGCACTCCCTTCCCTAAGCCCTTCCTGTCCCCCCCCCGACCCCAATTCATCGGGAATGTCTCTCTCATCTCTGGCAGCCGGTCAAGAATGTGTGTGTGTATGCGTGTGAGCAAGTGTGTACTGTCTCCCTGCTATACCCTGGCCACTAACCTTTGTGCAGTGTAATACCAAGCAATGTAATTTTAGTTATGCAGATCATCATCATCATCATCATTGTAACTCTGACTGTCACCCACAAAAAAGCTGAATGCAGTACTTCTTAATCCCACCCAAACCACTTATTATCTTCATCATCTTATCTGTATTTTTCTCATTTACAGGATCAAAAGGGTTCAATTAATGATGAACATTATCATTCCTTAACCACCATGCTGGGAAGGGGTGCTTTCACATGGTGGTACCAATATACCATAATGGTCATACAAACATCCTTCAATCCCTCCCAATTCCTTGAAAGGTTCGTGAGTTCAGGAGACCGGAGCCAAAGCGACAACATTTAAAGAAAAAAGTTGGCATACTAAACCCGTTAACAAACTGTTCCTAATACTTTTGTATGCAGAGATATCACCCCGAAGCAGCAGCAATTACTGTATTAAAAAAAAAAAAAAAAAAGTAATACAGTTCATTCATTTTAACCTGGCAGAGATTTTCATTCTCTTGCAGTCCAATTCCATAGCTCAGTGGTAGGATAAGATAATACTACAGTCCTGCATCCTCCCAATAGCCCTTTTATGTGACCTGCACCATATTCTACTGCTAATCCTACCCATAGTTTAGCATTCAAGATGAAGAGAAGCCAACTCAATGCCTGGTTAAGTGAACAGAGAATACAATAATGAGGTTGAACTAATAAAAACTACTGTTACTCTTACTTCCACATAACTTAAAAACAATCTTAAAAAATAATAATAAAATAAAAAACACCTGTAAGTTCATCATGCATACTGTGAAATACACTATCAAACATGAGGTGAAACTAATGTGATTACTGCAATACTTACTTTCTCATGACCAACAAAAATGTATTTAACAAAACAAAATGGAAAAACTATGTACTTTATGCATACTGTCAATATTATACTGTAAAATAAACAAGAGGGTTTAGTTAACAAGAAAAAAAAAATTGAAAGGTTCAAAAGGGAATGTTTTTTTTTCTGGAGGGGGATTAGGACTTGGGCCTTGGCCTAATATATCTGAACAAACATCATTAACTGCATGGTGTCTCTGATTTTTCTATATTTTTCTATTTTTGGTTTTTCTTATTTTAGAATCTTATCCATTAAAATTACATTATATGTGGGAAATATGGCTTAAAGGATGATGATGATGATGATGATGATAAAATGCAGTGTGTGACTGCTACTTCATCACAAACACAAAAACTCTTTCTTCAAGCAATATACAAATGAAGAAAAACTGTTTATACACTTTCCTGCAATGTTTGTGTAGAAGAAAAAATATATAAAACTTATCCACCGCATGCTGTTTCAACTCATTTGATGTTGCCTATGATTTACAGTCAAGCTGTTTGAATGTAGAAATGAGTGTTTAGTCCTTGTAACTCTTCAATCATATGCCAAACACATGCATCTTACTAACAGCTGTCAAAAATGCAGCACCTGTTTCCACTTAATGTCGCTCAGGTTCCACACTTAAATTGTTTTGATGGCAGAAATCAGTGATTTTGTATTTCCTGCAACTTCTGTCACATGAAGTACTAGAGTTGCTTCCCTTCAAACCTATTTCCCCTATATACAACACTGTAGTAATACACCCTATCATAATTACCAGTGTGAAGCCTAATTATCCCCACATAGGGTTGTATTCTTCTGGGTCCTTTGCAAGCCTTAAATGAGTTCTTTTAATATTAAACCTTAGCATTCCCTTTTTTGTGTCTCCATCTTTCTAATATTAATGTATTGTACTCTGCACACAGAACATGCAAGAGGATATGAACACAAAGATGCAAAAAGAAACTGCTAAGGATGATGCCCTGCGGAACCCCTCAAGGCCATAAGTCTTTCAGTATGATTTATTTATTGTATTTATTTATTTATCTATCTATCTCTTTAAAGTCCTGCTACTTTGACATGATTTATAACTGCTTTTCAGACATCTTTTTGGATGCAGTGAGTTTTCTTTTCTTCACTATGATGGTTTGGTTTTACTCTTGCAACCACAAGACAATTCCATTAAATTTAGGAAGGAGCTCTTATAGTGACAGAGTTAAAGAAATAAGCATCTAGGTAAGCTGAACTTTGGTAAACAGCAACGCTCACTGGAATGGCATTGCATCTAAACAATTCTTTTCAATCCTGCTGCCACCATGAGATATTATTAACCCCATCACTAAAGGACAACTTTTTAACACAGTGCTGTTTCTAAACAACTTCAACTTAGGGAAGATTATTAAAATAATAATAATAATAATAATAATAATAATAATAATAATAATAATAATAATAATAATATAATAATAAAAAACAATATGAAGATATCCTCACGATAAAGGGATTAAAATAAAAACTACATAAATCTAAACCTCAGTAGACTAAGACAAAGGCCGAGTGAACTGATAGTGTGTCTAAAGATAGCCCGTGAGGTGGTGGTGGTGGAACAAGGTGTGAAGGCCAGTAGTGGTATATGTGTCTCACATTCACGTGCAGCCTGCATGAATGGAGAGGTGAAGACTTGGGGGTTGCGGGGTACTTCATCACTGTCTTATTAACGGTTTTATTTTTGTTATGATGATGATGATGATCCTTATAATTATTATTATTATTATTATTGCTCACGTAATACCATACAGGGATGAGTGAGGCTAGTCACTCTCATCTTAAATGTCAGGACCAACTTGCCTAGCCCCAGGCTCCTACGCTCCTCTGTGGGGCGACATAGGATTGGATAATGAATGAATGAATGAATTATTATAGGGCACTTTCTATTACTTTATTACGGTACTGGTTTTATCATTAATATAAGCAGTAGTAGTAGTAGTAGTATTCTTCCTACTGTTGCCGTTGGTATAACTTTTTTATTATGAAAATTATTATTACTACTACTGTTAATGAGCATGCTTACTGATAAATTTTACTTTATTTATTCTAATATTTTAAAATTCTAGTTCACCCTAAAAGATCCAAGTCACTACTTCACCCCACGTCATGGGTTTGCAGAAGGTAAAAGAGATAATTATGTTCTTCAGTTCAAAGACACCATTATTCTCTTTTTTTTTTTTTTAAATGCACGGAAGAAGGAACCAAAGGCCAGGGCCCGAATACTGTTCCTTCCAAGAAAAAGTAAAAACAATACAAAAGAGAGCCAAATTCAAGATCCATTCATTTAGAGATGCCTGGACACACTGCGTTTGAAAGATGGGAGATCATAGGACAGAGGGAGACAGTTCCAGAGTTGACCAGTTGCATAAATGAAGGACTGGGAGTAACGGTTAACTCTTGCATTAGAGAGCTGGACAGAAAAGGGATGAGAGTTTGTTGCTAGACGGGTACTACGTGCCCGTCGTAGAGGTGGAGGGATGCAAGCAGACAGTTCAGAGGAACAGTGACCATTGAAGTAGCGATAGAAGAGAGATAAAGAAGCAACACCAGATAATTTACTACAACAAACAGGGATGGTAAAAGATGGATGATTTTCAGTCCCAAATATACATATGGTACTGTGCTGCATGACAATACTGAAATGGAGCTTTGCAGGTGGTTCAGTGTTGTGGATGTCTGTAAGTACTGATGTCTACAACAAGCATAAGCAGATAATAGTACACAGTTGCGATGAAAGAGAACACAGTACATAGTGTGCAAATTAATGGAGAAATACCCATTTTGGTGGAAGAAGAATTTAAAAATGACTGTGAAAAAACAGATACCATCATCACAATCTCTCTCTCTCTCTCTCTCCAAGTTCCCCAAGTATACATAAAATGAGAAGACATAGAAGGCTAGTTAATATTTTTGGGGATGTAAATCTGAGAAAAGCAAAATTTCTGGTAAAAACTCCCCATCTTAAGCAGCAGGGGGTACAAGGTTGCTTGTAAAATATGATACTGTGAGATGTCACACAAGAGAACCAAATTCTAAAAAGCAGTAAGATTTGCATGGCTCAAGGACTGAAAACCTTGATATTAACCCTCCGAGTCCCATCGACTTACGATGCACGTTGCTATTTTTTTTCCGCGGACAGACCCAACGACGTGCATCGTATGTCGCGCAGTTGCAAGGCCCATTGTGTGCACAATTTTCAACATTCGCAGGTGATTTTTGGTAGGCATATGTGGGAGACCTTCCTCTACCTGCTATCAAGCGGGGATACTGCCTGGACCCACCTAACCCCCCCTTCCCCCCCACACTGGGCAATTCACCTGTTAGCAGTAACCTTGCCAGTAAAGGTATGTTGCCCCACGGTCTCTGCAATGACGAAATTCACGGTGAAAGTGATTCCTGAGGTGAAGGACAAAGAAACAAAGAAGCTAGAGGTAGAAACAAACAGAAGTGATGAGGTGGTAATGTCGTAAAGGAAGGTGCCATATACTGGGATTTTGGGTGAGTGAACATTGCTTATAAACGCCTATATTATTATGTGAAAACCAATATAGACTTGTACTACACATAAATTCGTACGAAATAAATGAAATAAATACGTAATTTAAAGTGGCTTGAATTAGTTAACCCTTCCATAGTTCGTTTTCTTTAGCCAGGTACCCTGAAAAAGAAGGAAAACGTAAGGTTGAGTGACACCTGTATCAACAATTTTTTTTTACCTCAGGATCGTGATTTCTCTATGAATTTTTGATGTTTCTCACCAAAATCAAAGGTTTCAGCCAAAAACAAAAAGTAAAAAATCAGTCAGGATCTGGGGGTAGGCTGGGTAAAAAAACGGTCGGGACTGGACGAGTTAAACTGAAAACTAAATCTTTCAACATGAAGTATGTAAATTAGTCTTGCAGCCTGTTGACAATTTTATTCATGTAGGGAGAGACTTTTTGAAGTGGAGGGAGGCAGAGAGAGACTTTCTGAAGTGGAGGGAGGCTGGAAGAGACTTTCTGAACTGCAGGGAGGGTGGGATAGACTCTCTGAACTGGAAGGAGAGAGAGACTTTCTGAACTGGAAGGAGGGAGGGAGAGATTTTCTGAACTGGATGGGTTACATATAACTATCAATGACCCTATCACTTCCTGAAGTTCTTCCTGAATTGAATAAAAAATTGATGAGTACTGAAAAAACTATAGTAGATACTAGGTCCTTGGGCTAAAAGGTCAAGCAGAGGTTACAAGAGAGCTGTGTGAGAATGTGCTTGTGGCCAAAATGTCATAAGAGTGTGACTCATTACTATAGTACTGGTATGTTAAGTCTGCAGTGGAAATAAATCGGTTCTAGAACATATCAGTGCTGAGCAGATGAGACAGCATGATGTGATAAACTGGTGATGAAATAATAGTAAAATAATAACATGGATGGATAATAATGATAATACCGTAATAATAATTACATAAACAAATAAATGATAAAAATAAAATCCACCTCATCAGGGGACATAATTTTTACAATGAAAAATGTACTGCGAGAACAGTAGTGACATGTGATACACAGGAAAGATGCAAAAAATTAACAGTTCAACTCATCAACACAGTATCAGCATTTGTACAGGAAAAGATGTAGAACTGTAGAAGTAACTAAACCCTGAGTGGCATTCCTTGAATGACACAATGTAAACAATAAACCCCAGTGATTCCTCAATTTAAAACACTTTCACAGTATCTTTTTTCACATCTCATTCTTTCAACCTCTTCAGTGCAATGACATCTTTTATATATTCTATTCCTGCTATTCTCAACTTTAAGGAGACGTCACTACGTAGAGATTACGAGCACTCTCCACTGATCCCTTCAGTACACTCATGTGCTTTTGACTGTATTCTTGCCACCGTCAGATAATATTACAACAGTTCTTCAACATTAGCTTAGCTCAAATTTTTGTTCTTTTGCACCTAATTTCACACAGATCAGAGGCACGGGAAAAAAAAAAAAACTACAGCTCTACATCTTTTCCACACAACTCCTTGATGAAGTGAAAACAATACAAGCTTATATGAGATCTCTCTTATAGGAGGTCTGCAAGAATGGTGTCCCAGCTAATTCATTAAATGTGACTACTAAAATATAGTGCTGTCAGGGTGGCAGCTAACATAACAGACCAAGATAAAGACTGCAAAAATACTATCTCTCTGTCTATTTATAGTCAGGCATCTTAATTCTGGATGGAATGGCCATGAACAAGTCACCTCTATGTCACCTTGTCCTTCACCGTCAGTCTGCCCTCCCTCCATCACACACCACCCATTCACATACCTCTTTGCATTGTCCTTCCATCAGTCTCCCTCCATCTCACAAAAACATTCTCTTAATCACTCTCTCCATTTACTCCACAACACTCACATCATCATTACAGTGTCTCTAATTAAAATGTCACAACTATTTTTCCCTTACTACTGCTGCAAAATACTGGTCATCATTACTATCCCAATCCTTTTGCCAATATTATAAATGAAGCCAGCAGGATCCAGAAATAAATAAATAAATAAATTAAAAAAGGACAAATCATTACAACCCCATCCATCTCTGTATCTACTATACCTATTTACCTATCTAAAGTATCTCTGTCTACCTGCCTATTTATCTATCTATCTATCTACTCCACAAACAAATAACCTTCACATCACTCTGCCCTTTGCCATCAGGTTACCATCTCTCCAGTCCACATCTTTCATTCATAAACCTCCAGTTCTTTCCCTGCACTTCTTCCTTGGTCTCCCTCTCTCCTCTCAATCTCATTCCTTTACATTCTCCTAGTCAACCACTCACTCTATATTTGTTCCACATGGCCACATCATCTCAGGGTACTGTACTCCTACTTATTTTCAACACATCTACAAAAACACTACAACTTTCCCTTATGTCCACATTCATCTGTCTCTCCACCCAGTTCTACATGATCCACTCAGATATCTCATTTCCAATCATCTCATTCTGACTTGTGTCTTAACAAAATCCAAGCTTCACTCCCATATATGTGTATGCCAGTGTTTCATGAGGGTACTTTAAAGTAAATAAATAAAATAAAGTAACTGGGGTACTTGACTTCCTATGTTGGGAAAGTGTAGATAAATGTCATGCTGTTGTGCTGTGTAAGAATCTTCATCGTTATTGCCCCTTCAAACCTTGGGGTGTCAACAGAGGTCATATCTAATCTTTGTGGTGTGAAAATACTGCCCATAAATGCTTAATATGAACAATCTCTACTTACTTAACCTGCTCACCATGATGATAACTTTGCATTTTTGCTCTTGCCAATGCCAAACAATTATACTTAGCTTACACAAGGCTACAAAAACAATTTATTAAACCTTACTATACTGTATGGTCAAGCCTTTTTTTAATTTATTTATTTTCTTTAAATTTTTAAAGTGCCAATGAGATGACTGGCTTCATCATCATCATCAATCTCAGACAATCCAATGGAAGAGTACAGCCTCTTCCACTTTTCGACAATCACACTTCCTCACTGCGGACCTGTTATATTCTATTACAAATATGTAACCTATATTAATTATCTCTCACTCTCATACACACACACACAAGAACCAAAATGGTGGGTGTCTTCTAAGTAAGCATGTGTCATTCTCACACTGCCACCCAATCTCTCACCACTTGGCACCCATTCAAATGGGAACCTCCCTAAGATACCTTTTTTTCCATTGGTTGCCGTGAGTGGCGCGTCGGTATATATTTATGTGTGCTCTACCGGCATGGGAGGTTAGGAAGTACATGTCTTCTACATTTCAAGTTTAATGCTTATGAGTTTACAATGATCAGGTACCTTTTTTTATTGGTTGCTGAGAATGGAGGGACTGATATGCATTTAAGTATGCTCTAATGGCAAGAAGACTGGGAAGGACATGCCTTGTATATCTCACCTTACTGCTTATAATTTCATAATGTTAAAGGCACTTGGAATTGTATGAAATGGAAGTGTTTAAAAATTGCAACTTTTTCCATACAGCTGGAACTTTAAACTGGGGAAACTGGCAAAACAAACCCTACAGGTAACAGTGGAACATCAATAGGCATTTTTTTCTTTACTTTGCAGAGGACTTAATAAAAAAACAAATAATAATAATAATTAAAAAAAAAAAAAAAAGTAAAAGGATACCAATATTGGGGACTGACTTAACATTTTTGTCGGTTGATGAAAACGTGGCAGTCAAAATAAATTTCCATATGCTCTACCAGCAAGGGTGGTCAGAAAAAAAAAAAAAGCCTTTTATGCCTTGGATTAATGCTTATGGTATTATATTGATGTTTCCTTTCATTACTTTGTTACCACCACCAGCACCACCACCATCTTAAACTTGACTGACTACAGAGATTGGGAATGATATTCCCCTAGATTTTTGGCATTATGCTCCCACAGAGCTGATGTCTTGCTTTTTTTCCTCCTCCTCCTCATCATCAACATCAACATAAACTTTACTGGCTTGAGAGGTCAGGAAGAACAAGCCCTTTGTGTCTCAGTCTACTGCTTACAGTCTATTTTTGACATCTTTTATTACCATTATCATCATCACTGTTATTATTGCAATTAAATCACCATCAACATTATCAACATACATTTCATTAGCATGGGAGGTTATATAGGTCATACCTGTTGCACCTTGGCTCAATACGTAAGGTTTTATTTTGATGTCTTGCTATCTTTATTGTAGGTTCACATTCTCTCTCTCTCTCTCTCTCTCTCTCTCTCTCTCTCTCTCTCTCTCTCTCTTTCTTGCTTTTGAAAGATCCACAGTCAATAAAAAAAAATAAAAATACAATTCACTTGCTACCTATAAACCTGATTTTCCAGTTCACCTTACTTATTATACATTTGAGTCTGTATGGATGACAACTAGAATTTAAGAGCATGCCAAATTAAATGGGTCACACTCCCATTCACTCACCATTCAGCCCCCACAATCCTAACAACAAAAACAACAACAACAATAATGATAATGAAATACATAAGAATAACAATAAAACACATACACTAACAGTCATCTCTTATATAACAGCAATAACAATAAAATGAGTATGAGTTGCCACCTCCCCTTGCTGCTGCCACCACCAGAGCTATATTTACCACAACCAACCACACTACCACCACTGCCACACATGTCTGGGGGGCACCTGGCACAAACACAAACAATGCCACAAAGGACTGGGGTTAGGGAAAGGTGGGTGGATAGGGGCTCTGTAATTAAGGAGAATACTGTGGATAGGAAAGAAGTTAAAATCATGAGGGATGTGCTCCAATACTGTATATACACACTGTCACAAAGGACTGACGTTAGGCAAAAGCGGGTGGATAGGGGCTCTGTTCTGAGGGTGATACTGTGAATGGGAAAGAAGTTAGGGTACCATTACCCCCTCAGTACGAACAGTCCTTCCAAATTCTACAGTAAAACCTCATTACCATAACCTAAATGTTACAGTTTCTACTTTTATACTTCCCTTTACCTACATTAAAGCTTCCATCTTATCAGTAACTTAAATAGTAAAGTTCTACTATAATACATTATTTTTTCTACAATAACACTCACTAATCATCATTACCATCATCATCCTGTCCCACTTTCCCACCAAAAAATGGAACGAAGTAGGATTCAAAATCAAAGAAAGTATTAAAGTGTGAGAAACTGACTACAGAATCATCTACACATCATTCAGATCTGAAGAATCCTGGCTCCATCCGACAAGCCTAACCGTCAACATTTTTTTCCCCTTTAAGATATAAAAGCACCTGTTGGTCCACCTTTTACTAATTTTGTTTTTGGATACAAGGAGAAAACAATTTGTGCCTCTGACCCACTTGTGACAATGTAGGTATGACTCACTGCCTGGCTGTCACTTCTACTTACTGTAAAAACTGAAGCCACAACATCTGCAACAGCAATAACTGATATCGGAAGTGCAATGGACAATGAATGCTGGCTTAATGATATGGCCGGCGTTGATTTGCTCGAAAAACTTAAAATACCTCCAAAATTACCCTTTCATATAATCTTTATCCATTCTGGGGGTTACACAGTTTTAATATACTGACAAGCTTCCATCAGTTAATTTGTCTGTCAGTCAGTTCTCAGAGTAAGTCAAAACCATCCATAACTTCAATATCTGGCAACATAACTCAATAAACAATTTAAAAAAAGATTCAAAGGCAGTATCATAATATAGGCATTCCTCACTTAAAGTTATTTTAAATTGCTTTAACTTTAGATAAGAGTAGGCTGATGGCTTGAAAGTTTTAATTCATGTATCAAAAGTCTATCCACCACAGACAGGAGCATTTTACACAACTCAGGCCCTATACCTTGAAGTGGGTAATATGAAAAATGGTTGCTACCATTTTAGAGTACTACCTATGAACAAAGACGTTAAATAAGGAATACCTGGACTTCACACACACACACACAGCAAAACTCCTCCTGGTACTCACCTCGTCAGCTTTGCCCCGATCGCCTCTCGGAACTCCTTGCGGTCATTCTCTGACTGTACAGGAATGATGTTTCTGTCTATTAGGTCTTGTTTATTAGGGCGGCACTTGAGCTTCTGCGCCAAACTGTCGCGTCGCGCCACCTTCGTCGCTAGCCGGTCTGTTGATGTGAAAGAGAGGGAGAGGAGGGGATATTAAAACTTTTGCTATGAAATGCTGCTGAAGGATGATTGGCGAGTGTTTTATTTCTCCTCCCAATCTTTTAGTTACATTCCCCGTCTTCCTCTTCCTTTCTCTTCATTCTTCTATTCTTATTCCTCCTCAACTTCCTGGTACTCTTATACTTCCTACACCTCCTCTACTTCTTACTCCTCTACATTCTCCTCTTTCTACTCCTCTTTTTCTTCATTCCTTCACTTCTCCATCATCATCATCCAAACCCTAATTCCCAGTGAAAAATAACAAGTCCACTTTTTGTAGTGGGCAATGGGTCAGGATGATGAATAAAATGGGGTGGAAGTGGGGAGAAAAGAAAGGAAATAATGGAGGATGGGACACATACAGGAGTTGAAAAAAGAACGAGTTACAAGATGCCTAAATTAGTTTTCTGTCCTTTATAAGATGATTAAAATAAGACTATGATTATTCAGGACCTGCTGGATAATTTGTTGTGAGGTGATATGTGGATACAGCCAATACAAGTAGAGTTTGTACAAGAATTCAGACTCAAGGGATGACAGTTTTCCTCAGACAAGACTAACACCTTCAAAGTAACAAATAAAGTGGTTTTGGTATGTCTGAAAGTATAATAAAAAATGCATCACACCTCTGTATTAACAATAGTTATAATATGCCACAATGTCTGAAGGAACAAAATACTGGTTACAGCCTGTGCTAATACAAGCGGAAATTGTCAGAGGTTAAAACATACACTCAAAAGGGAATCGTGACTTCAAAGTGCATGTATTTTTTGCCATCACTGTCATTCTTTCTATCAAAGTATTTCTCAGCCTATCAATAAAATCTGATAAACTGAGAACAAAACTTTTAAGCTCTATTACTGAAACTTATAATATCAATGAAAAATTAAACCAAACATCCATTTCCTATTCTAACTAAATGATAGTAATATCTTAGTATTATCTTATTCTATTTACGAGCAAACTTTAATACTCGAGCCAATTTCTTACAATTAAACATAAACAACTGAAGAAGCAGATTCAGGCATCATGCAGGTTGCTAAATTACTTTTCTTTGTAAGTATTTAAGACCATACTAAGATGCACTAATCTATTTAATGATTAAGTACATTCCTCTGGCAAGATACAAAATAAAGCCACATATTAAAGCTGCATTTGATGTAAGGGTACTTTAACTTCAGTCACAATACAGTAAATACACTTTCAGTATGTGGGTATACAGTATTTCACATGAGCAATTATGGCACTGTGATACAATATACATTCATACAGTTACACTAATATGTCTAAATTGGGGGTTATAAAAGAGATACAAGGTCGGGCAGTGGATGTTGGAGCGGCCCTAGTGAAAGAGGGCAGTGTTTGGATACTCCCTGTACTGTTGTTTGCAGATGATACTGTGTTGTTGAGTGAAGACGAAGGGGAGCTGCAAGGCTTGGTAGATGAGTTTGGGAGAGTGTGTAAGAAACGGAATCTAAAGGTGAATGTAGGGAAGAGCAAAGTGATGGTCTTCGAGAGAACTGAAGCCAATGAATGTACAAAGAGATTGGATGGGGAGGATATGGAGAATGTGAGTGCATTTAAGTACTTGGGCAGTGTGATGAGTAAGGATGGAAGTCTGGAGGGTGAAGTGCTTGAAAGGGTGAAGCAGGGAAGGAAGGTTGCTGGTTCGTTGAAAGCAGTGATAAGAAACAGGGAGGTGAGCATGGGAGTGAAATAGTTGTTACATGACAGTATTGTGATACCAACTCTGACATATGGAAGTGAAGCTTGGACCCTGTTGGAAGGACAGAAGTCAAGAGTGAGAGCAGTGGAAGTGAGTTATTTGAGAGGAGCATGTGGAGTCACATGGAGAGACAGATTAACAAATGAGGAAGTGAAGGAGCGTTGTGGACGTGAAAGGAAGCGTTAGGAGAAACACGTTAAGGTGGTTTGGGCATGTGGAGAGGATGGAGAGTGAAAGACTGAAGAAGAGAGTGTATGTGAGTGAGGTAGTGGGGGCAAGAGGGAAGGGGAGGCCGAGGATGAGATGGAGGGATGGAGTGGAGAAGTACATGAGAGAGGGGGGTGTGAGTTGGGAGCGGGGTAGTGAAATGGTGGGAGACAGAGCGACATGGAGGCGATTTGTTTGTGGCCACCCCGTGCGGGATTGAGGTGTCTGGCAATAAATAGATTGATAGGGTACTGTAATATCTAACATGGTATCCTAGCCACCAGTTGCAGTATACTTACCAAAGATATATTACTTGGGTTGGTTATACAGCCTAATATTGTACACATCTGGCATTTACACTAGTTAATTTTATCTTTAATGGTTCTCCTTAAACTGCATCAAAACATTAATCCTCAACCTCCCCACTTTATTGCTTACCATTTTATCAGCACAGAGGAGAATAAAAAAAAATGTGTGTGTGTGTGTGTATGTGTGTAATGTATAAGAAAAGCCTAAGATGCAAACAGCTGAAAGTGCAACAGATTACAATAGAAAACAAAGTACATCACAAGGCCAAATCTTCTATGCAAAACTATCCCATACAAGTATTTAGGATGGAATTATGCCACGAAAACTACCACAATCTCAAAATGCAGCTACATCATATACCTGGCCTGCTGAAAATATCAAACTGTATACTTCTAATATCGATAATGTCTTGAAATCAGACGAACCAAAATATGGCTAGAAATGTAAAAATTCTACTCATTCTAAATGCCTGTTACTGTGAAGTCTAATACAGATACAATTACTATTTTCTCACACCCACATTACACAAGACAGTTTTGCACACAAAAACCTAGGGTTACATAGCACAATAAAAATTACACACCATTTAAATTATTGAAAAGGACACCTGATAAGCTACATCTAACCCCTCCAGTTTGAAAAGTCTACCCTAAACTGCATAAAATCTACAAATGGCAAGAACATAATAAAGGGTTCTTCCTATACTGTACTATAATATCAGATTAGCTGGCACCTGTGCACTGGTATTTCAGTCTTACACAGTCAAACTTCCCCTATCATATGATCACACACAATAATGCAGAACTGAAAGGTGACTTAATATACACTGTGCTATACTAACCCATTTAATGGAGCAGACACTTAATAGTTCTACCCTTTTAGGTTTTTTCTTTTCTGGATGCTACCTCACTTCATTCAAACATGAAAAAAGAAAAGGTTAGGAAGATGACACCAAAGGATAACAAAAGTATCCTGAATTCTTGGCTTAACAACCAAAATACAATTTCAGTGGTGAAACAACTAAACAAATGAATAACAGGTATTTTGAAAACTTTCCTTCTGTTCAACCCTCCCTTGCCCAAATTTCTCCTGCTTGGTTAAGATGCACACTGGCTTCACCTACCAAACTACAATCTTTTATCATTATCAGGAAAGGCAGCTGTGGCTATACAGAATGAGTATGGAGGATGTACTGCATCGTCAAATTATCATGCGTAGTCAGTTCTTATTTTGGGTCTGGGATGTGTACCAAAACATCACAACTTGTATCATATACTAGTAACTGGTACTGCACATTGTGGGAAGTGATCACTGCACATTATAGGTGGCAATGGACTTAAAATGGGCAATCTAGTGAAATATAAAGTAGCTTCATACTTTAAAGGGACATAAACAAAGTAACATTAAAATAAGGACTTACTAAAATTACTAAATGCTACTGTTATGACAGCTCTGACTGAAAATTTGGCCCATGGATGTGATACACTACAGCAAATGGACTGACCAAAACATATGGCCAAATTAAGTGAAAAATTAGAGAAGACAGACTGCCATTTATAAGGCAAAGAGATGACAAATGCCAGAGAAAATACACAGACTCTGACATTATAAAAGGCATGACAATAATGACTGAAAACATGGCTGACAAATATGGTTGGTTAAAGCAGACAGGTTCACATATGTTAAGAAAAAAAAAATGATAATTGCCTGAGAGAACATTACAAAGTTCCACATTACAAGCAGTCCCTTTATGTTGGTAGTGTTCCCTAATACTGCAACTCTTTCAAACTTTTAGTTGTAAACTGGGTACCTGGCAAATTAGCATTACAGATGCCGGGGCATGTTTAACAAACACTCATTCTGCAATTTACTGTGACCTTAACTACAAAAACCAATGTCAAAAATGGCAATTTTAAGAGTTGGATAATGCCCTCACTAACCCTTTCTCACAAATGGTTTCTCCAAAGTTTAAAGACCAGAAGCAAGAAAATAAAAACACAAATCACTAGATTCTGGCATCTGGCTACTGAGAGATAGATCACTGAACTAAAGTGGTGGAAGTGTTCAACTTTTTAGAGTGGATACATCAAGTTTTATGGAAGGACTGACTATTCTCAAACATATCCTTCACTTATCACCTTCACCTTTTAAGGTCACTGGAAGTTATTTCACTCATATTACCAAAAGATCTGCTATGCTGAGGGGAATCATAGTAGTCTGAAGTCGAAAAATATCTCCATTAACCTTTCAACTGCCAAGAAATTCCTCAGCCAAAGAAAATGTCTAGATTTGCCTGAAGAAAATACCCACCTGCATCCACGGAAGCAAAAAAGTTATGGCCAGGGCAGCCTGTGCTATCAAGATACGAGAGAGAGGCCAACAATTTACACAAGCACTTCATTGTGACTGGGCCAAGCTTCGGTAACTTGGAAGCATGGTATTCAGAGGAAGGAACGTGGCCAGTATTCTTTTATCTCCCTATATATCCGGTGAGTTACATCCTGTCTGGCTGAAACTGGAGACTGAAGGACTTGAGCCATTTCCTGTGTCTTCTTGCCTATCCACTTTATCTAGATTATTATGAATGAGAGAGAGAGAGAGAGAGAGAGAGAGAGAGAGAGAGAGAGAGAGAG